>JAUZNJ010039826.1:0-10593 GCA_034780135.1 Jordanella pulchra | reverse complement strand
TATATAGGCCTCTATATTTTTTTTTCTTTGCTTTTCAGTGGTTGATATGGGTTTCCATAGATAAGTTTTACTGCCTGAATGAATGAATCATGGATTTGTTGTCTTTGAGTATTATGTTTAAAGGAGGAAAGGTTTGTATTCATTAATCTGGAGTACAGCAATTTATGATACATAGCTTTCAACAATTTCTAATTAGAATTTATTTTATTTGAATAAATGTTTGTTTTATTCATATCCTCTACCTGCATACATGTAATTTATTAACACGAAATTTGAATTTATGATTAGCAAATTAGTTAGAATTATCCATATCTTACTGTTTTAAAGTAGATTTCTTTTTAGGGGAATTTGAGATACTTTGGTTCCAATAGAATACCAATAAGTTAATTTAGGAAGGATTGTCTTTCAGTTAGGAAAGAATAGAAATATCCTTTATTATCCCTGAGAAGGGAAATTCAGCTGCACCAGCACTGAAGTTAAGGCATATAGAAGCACCCAGTTAGAACCAAAGGTATGTTAAGAACACAAGAAACCCACTGAAACCTGTCAGCATTGTGCAGGTTGAGGTTAATTGTGGTGGTCACATAGGGTTACATAACAGTATGGAAAAGGGAAACATTCCACAGAAGAGTACATCCTTTACTTGCAAGCAGCGGGCCCTTTCATTAAAAAATATTGTTTGTAACTGTCCATGCTACCAACAAGATCATCAGTTTATGATGACTCGGGAGGCCTTTGATGGCAACACGGAAACACCAGTTTCTGACCCTCCCTGTTTCTTATAACCATGTTACTTTCAGTGCTCTGTGCATAATGTCAAACATCCGACTGTACTGTAAGCAAACCCTCATTAATGGTTAAACACCAGCACTACAAAGACTAACCAGATCATCTGTTTGTAATAGGTAGTTAGCTGTGATTCCACCTGCAACATACCTCACCCTCTTAGCTGCTTTGGTAGGTCATTCATATACACATCAAATGGAAGAGGAAAAATGCTTCCCTGCCTCACTCTGTTCCAAGGGGCTGATACACCTGCTTCATCATCATCATGTACTGATGAAGGTACCAGGGCCTGATTATGACTATGGATTTGTGACACTCAGTAAATGTAACGTCACATTTTATGTCATTTTATTTATTTATTTTGACAAATTCTATCTGAGAGAACCTGTGTTAATTTGGGTCAAAATGCTCAATAATCATCTCTGGCCAGAGTGAAAGCAAAGTAGCTACTCAAAGTTACCAGCAGGAGGCAGTGTGGCGTGTGTCTTCGCCTTTTGGACTCATCCTCAGACTTTGGTGTATTTCCTCGCTCTACTGAGCGGAGCTGCACTGAACAGAAGCAAACTGTTGCCTGTCTCACCCTTTCTCCTGTTTTACAGGAAGCTTACATGTACAGGTACTCTGCCTGAGACCTGTTACCACTGACCTTCAGTACAACTCTGAGTCATGTCACCTGCAGAAGTTTTCTGATGACTCAGCTGCTGTAGGGTGTATAAGAGAGGGAGAGGAGGGGGAGTACAGGACACTGGTGGACAACTTTGTGGAGTGGTCCGAACAGAACCACCTGAGGCTGAATGTCAATAAAAAATGAATGCACAAATGTGGGATGTATTTGTACTTAAACTCAAACTGATTATCAGAGGTAAGGGAGAAAATGTTGTGTCTTATTCTCCTATGGTGCCTGTTTACAATAAATTTCTCCTCAGTGCTCTTAACGAGCCATGGTGATTCACGCCTCAGTTAAACTGCAGTCAATACAATAATGTAAAGACTTATTAAAGTATTTTACATCTATTTTAGTTCGGCTCTACGTTTCATTTTAGTCCTCTGATATGTAACGAAAATTTTACCTCTGGAATGATTAATCCCCTAGATAGCAGAAACCAAAAGATGTGAGCATACAGCCAATCCTTACATCGTGTTTACATAAATTATGTAACATTATCATCATGTTTGTACTGATAAATATGTTTTACCTGCGGTAGATTAACAGGCGGATTAAGGGTTGTTTGGTTTTAGACCATAAATCAAAGTATGTCGCTTCATGACAGCGTTGCTTCTCAACAGCGCCCTCTTGTGTCACCACAGCGCTAAGAATTCGGTGACAGTTGGGGCACCGGTGAATTCTGGGTATTGTAGTTTTAGCGCATCGTATTTTAATAAACACAACATCGTGTCTGTTAGGTTACCTGCCCTGGTAAAATAGAGCGAAGAGGAGCGATATCTGAACAATAGAAGGTGACATTATTTATTGGATATGGGCTCTTATTGTGAAGTCCTACAGGAAGTAGGTACAGTCGTGAGTTGAAAACCGGCAGAATTGTGTGACTCCATTTTAATTGACAGTTTCCCTGAGAGACGTTGGACCTTCAGCATGGCATCAGACGAGCTCGCTAAGAAGCTGCAGTCACGGCTGGAAGCTGCAGAGGAGGCCGAACAAAGGCCAGAATCCGAAGAGATTCCGGTTCCAGCCCAGTCCCACGAACCCGACCATGCCTGTGGAGATACGCCGTCCGAGCTGGCCACGAAACTGAACCGCAGGCTGGACATCAACGACGGGCATGCTCCTCCTCGGTCCACCCGTGTGTTCAACCCCTACACCGAGTTTAAAGAGTTCTCCCGCAAGCAGATTAAAGACATGGAGGCGATGTTCAAACGGTAAGAAGCCATGTTTGTGGTTCCTGCTAAACGCTCCGATGTGTTCACTAGAGCTGGCTGGACAGCAGCGCTGGTGATCGGGATTCATCACGCCGCTTGTTCATTCACGGTGACTCACTGCAGGCCCACTCCACTCCCCGCGCGATAACCGCATTCCTCTCTAACGAGCACGGAGGAATTTCCTTGTTCAGATCTGGGAAAATAAGGCGGAACGCCCCTTACAGTGCGATAGGTGGTTCCTTCCCGAACTCCCAATCCAATATGGCGGACTGACTTATTGATGGAAGCAGGAGTTAGAAGCTGTTTATGCTTCCAGTAATGTGTCATTAAATTAGCAGGATAAATAAATCCTATGACACATTTGTGAGCATTGAGGGTATTTTGATGCCTGACTGCTAAAGAGACCATTTTTTTTCTTCCAGCTGGGTGGGTGTCGTTGGTTTTGACATTTTCTGATATGGAGCTTCTTTCCTCAGTAAAATTATGTCCAGATCGCAGCAGCTTCTCCTTTCTTCTTAGCTCAGTTTGTGCAGGATTGCATTTTCTGCTACAAGAAAGGGTAACGTGGTTTTCATAGGCTGCTGTAATGTTCTAACAATAGCGTAGCTAGAATATAGCTTTGCACCTTTTTATGGGCTGTTCTGACTCGACGCTGAAGGCCACAAAGTCTTTAAAAAGAATTCAGCCTCTGCTGCCTGTGGTCTGGTATAAAACAGTTTGCTGTAGTGATGCACTGAGAGCTCACTTCCTCTCTGTTTCAGTTATTCATGTCATTTATCTGCAATTCCAGTTATTTACTCACAACACTTAAAGGAAGTCGAGGAGTTTGTTCTGCTTCTCTTTTCTGTTGAAATTATGTTTTTAATTACTCATCTCTGTTGCAAACTTTCTTTCAGAAGTTCTTAGTTTTGTTTTCCTGCTCTTAATTTTTTTTTTTTGAACAATGTTCAGTTCACCTATAGGTACAGTATCACTTGGCCACAATTTGATGTCTCTTTAGAATAAATAAATCTGTATAAAGTAGAAAGTAATTGTATCAACCCCTAACCAAAGTAATATATTAGTCAGCATTTCATATGCAGAGTGTCTTTCATCATTAGGGAATATCATTTATTTTTACTAGAAACTTCTTGGAAGTCTATATGAAGAAAAAAGTGTGGAGGAAAAATTAACATTTTATTCTATGCTTAAAAGTTTTGTTGACTCAAAAATACTTTGGATTAATTAAAGGATTGAAATACAATTAAACTGCTCAAAAACTATTGCACTCCTTTACAAATGTAAACCTTAAATAATTATTTTTTTCTCCTTTCTAAAAGTTAGTTAGTTTTTCCACTGTTACACACTAGGGATGCAAACAAATATTCGACTTGCAAAGTTGATTGTGATTTATTAGATTAGAATTTGTTTGGTTTGATTAACCAATAAGGTCAGCTCAGGGCTGGACAATATGGACGACATTTCTATCATAATATAATCCTTAATTATAATATAATTATGATATTGATACAAACACAATAATGTACAAACAGTCATTTTACAAAGTTTATAAAACTCATCCGATACATTTAGGAAATTTTTGTTTTAAAAAAGCATCTTGCATAAAATTACGTAAAGCCCAGAACATCAGTCTGTGTCAAATTTTATAATCATAGACTGTCTGTAAATTTGAACAGTCAATGAGCTTCTTCTCTAACTAGCACCCACTCAGCAGTGCTGCATGGTGTGGCAGCCTTAACCTTTCAACCAAAAATAAACAATGTTCTCAGAAGATAAGGATGTGGTGGAGGGCGTTACTCAAAGCATTTAGAACATGACAGAAAAAGACATGATGCCAACGAGCAAAGCTGTTAAAGAAGCCAAGTTTTAACATCCCTCTAAGAACCAGAGCTACGTTTTTGAAGCACGACATATTATTGAATTTAAAAACTGAGATTATCACATTCTGCTTCATTGACAGCAAATGGAAGTAAAGTCTGACAGTATGTCAGAGCGACGTACCCTGTCGTTAAACAATAGTTTGACATGTCTGTTCTTAAGAGATTAAAAATGTAAAACACTTAAAAACATCTCAAAACAATGATGTTGTCAAAGTAACTGGTAGTGAGCAACGGATTGATCGATGTCACGGCTGCAGGTAGCCGGAGCTCAGTAAGCCGGCCTGCCTGGAGAACACTTCGACACAGATTTAAAAGTAGGCTATTTCCTAATCGGCTGCCCAAACAGATGAAGTACAGGGTGCACTTTCTTGCTTAAAACCTCTTGAAACATATTTTATGGCAAACCTAAGATATGAACGACAACATTTGTACACTCTCCTTCATCGGTCACAGCCGCCACTGGTGAGATAAAACCCTGCAGCCGAACACAACCCACCCCTCAATCCCAGCGTCTCTAGAGGCTCCAAAGCCCAAGGAAAGTAAAGCCCTGGGAAAGTCAATTTGTGCTACCGGGGCTTTCAAAACCCCCAGGCTTTTAGTGGCATGGAAGAGGGGCTACTAAGTCGTTGGTTTGTTAGCACTCTGTAGCTTCCCACACTCTGCTTTACTTTCCAGGATTTTATCTCGCCAGCAGCAGGCTTAAATGGCTCTCCTCTTTTACTTCAAGTCTGAGGAAAAGCCATAAACTGAGAAGCCGGTTTCCCCACTGCTGCCGTGTCCTATAGTGGTCATATTATAGGCAGATCTCATCAGTTTACTCTTTGGACTCTGGGTCCGCCTTGTTATGATGACCCCAGCCGCATGAAGGTGCTGGTTGAGCAACGGAAAACATCAAAACTGGATTCAGTCAGCCTTAGCGTTGCCAAATGAAAAAGGCTGTGACTGTCAGTGGAAATCCTCTGGACAGCAGCAGGCCTCCTTTTAGTTGGGTGACTTCTTTAGATTCTTATAATAGTAGCTGCTTTAGTTCATCTTGGAGAGAAATGCAGGGAAACAGATGAACTGAGCTTGTACACCAGTCAACACCAAATGCTTTCTGTAAATCTTATAGCCCTAATAAATTGAACTGCGTTGCTGGTTGGTTAATTGTAGCCTGTTGTTCTTTCCTGATGGCTCTGTATTACTGAACTCTGGTCTGTGCATATAATACAGACCATGCCTGCACAAGCCTCCTTTCCCTGACACAGCTGGTCTTCTCACTGTTGCAGGTATGACACTGGAAAAGACGGCTTCATCGACCTGATGGAGCTGAAGCTGATGATGGAGAAGCTGGGAGCTCCGCAGACTCATTTGGGCCTGAAGAACATGATCAGAGAAGTGGATGAAGACTTTGATGGCAAACTGAGCTACAGAGAGGTACGGTGGGGGGGGATTTAAGGGCACATGATTGGAAAAACCAAGTGAGACATGTTCCTGTGTCTGCGTTCCCACACAGGAATGATTCCAGTAGAACGCAGCCGGACGGTTGCTGCTGCTTTAGAATAGCTTTCAGACTCTTTTTCAACTTGTTGGGTTTTTGTTGTTTTTTTTGAGCAAACCTTTTTCTGAGTTTAATCATTTTCATTTCCCTTCAGTGTAGAAATAAATGTCAGTTGGTCTGATTTTATGTTTTTATCTGAATGTAAAGTAAAAGGTTCTCCTCCTCATGGATGATGCTGTTCAGTAAACCTTTACGTCGCTCCACTGACAGCGGACCCTGTAACCTGTACCGCAGTAGCATGATTGCCACACGAACACAGAGGTAAACGACGGCTGTAAACAGGTGTGATTGTTTCCCTGGTTGCAGTTCTTGCTGATCTTCCGTAGAGCTGCAGCCGGAGAGTTGCAGGAGGAGAGCGGGTTGATGGCTCTCGCCAGGCTCTCTGAGATCAACGTCTCCACTGAGGGGGTGATGGGGGCCAAAGACTTCTTTGAAGCCAAGGTATGCTAAGAGAGAATAACTGTCAAAAAAATCACAGTTGCCAAAGTTTGGTGGAGAATTGCAGGTCCTCTTTTACTTTGCGACTTGGTAAAACAGGAAGTAGTGTTTTTGTGGGTGTGTGAGCGACGAAGATGAAGCTCTGTGAAAGTTTAACCAGCTGGAAGGAGACTGTAGTCTGGTGTTTACCGCTTAATCTTTTAGTGTATTTATATGGAGAAAATTTACAATACGTTTCATCTTAAAAAGTGCACAGATCCAATTTCTGTCTTACTGGATACAATCTAAATCAACCCAAAGTGAAATCAAAGAACCCAAATTAACCACATACAGTCCAGTTCAGCTCCGGTTACACTGGTGAGAAATTAAGTCCACAGATTAAAAGAAATACTAAAAGCATCTAAAGGTGATACATAAACGGTTGACTTTACAAAAACAAACCAATGAGAAGATGTGAATAATTAAACAAACAAACAGTCGAGGTCCAAGTGTCTAGAAGGATTGGTCCAGAAGAGGTTTACAGCCGGTCCTTGGGTCTATAGGTAGATGTTGGCTTCACTTGAGCTGGACTAAGTGGCTTCAGCAGAGCAGTGATGGAGGAAGGAGCCTGAAGGTCCTGCAAGGTCAGGATTTAAATCTGAGTTCTGGAACAAACGGATAACCAGTACAAAGATATTTAAACAGGTCTGATCTCCAGGAAGCTGCGCCTTACTGCTTGCACTATAAACAATCGCACACATGAACCTAGATGATGGTTGTTTGGAGGTAAAAACATCAACGGTTGGTCAGTCCAGTCATAAAGGAGTAGATTTTATTCCATCTGTCTCCCAACATGTTCAAAGGCAAAGCATTAAAAAAATAGTACAGAGAGAGCAGAGGAAGGAAACCAAGTGTAGAGATCGACTGATAAACATGTTTGGACGTCAGTCTAACGGATCTATGAAATGTGCTGCTGGTCATTTCTGGCCCGATTCTTGAAGCCGATTTTGCTTTTCCTTTCTCTATTTACACAATGAAAATCAAACGATGGAAAAAAATGTTACACAAGTCTCAGTTTAAACCAAAAAAAGATTCATTAACAAATCAAACATTGCATGTCCTTCGAGTGATCTCAATGTGTGGCTGCTGAATGCACCAATGAATCGATTATTTAATCAAACCTCAAAATACTTCATATCCAGTAGAGGGATCTGCCGACCTATGCTTTGGTCTGTGTCTAAAAAAAGATCAGGTAATGCTGACAGTAAAAAGTCATTTATGTCGAGGACGTTTCACGCAGAGTCTGTGACTTTGCAGCATCTCTCAGGATAAGCAAGTATGTGGGGACAGTGGAGAGAAACCCTCTTATAGAACCAGAGATTTGGATGTTACTTTGGAGAAAAACTGGTACAAAATACGATTAGTATTAATAAATAATATTCATAAAGAACGTTTCATTTCAAAATCACAAAGTATAAAACACCAAAATCAAAATACAATAAATTCAAATCTGTAGGACATGGAAGTAAACCAGAACATCGGTTAGAAGGTATTTTGGGCGAGTATTAGATTTTTTTTTTCTTTCTTTTAACAGGATGCGCCGTTACGTCGATGCGTCGATCAGTTAGTGCAGTCGGCACTAACTGATCCCTTCGAGTTCATTGTTAACGAAGTCCTTGATTGGTTGATAAATGCTTCTTATTAAACTGAGACTCTTTAACATTTGTGCTCACTGCCATTTTTATCATGCAGGTGGAGGAAGTAATGTTAGCATAAAGATTCAGCAGAAAATAGTTTGAAATGATGTCAAATAATCTGTGTCAAAGACTCTCTGTTGATCTGTAGCGGCTCTAAAGGAGCTTTAAAGCAGCTACCATCTGAGGGGCTCTGGTGTGAAGGGAATAGAAATGGTTATAATCGTTAAACTATTTAGTAGAGTTGGGTGGGTGATGGAGGAAGCTGACATTATGAGAGCAGATGGATGAGCTTTCCTTCAGGTACTTTGCTGTGAATACCCTGTTAGAACCTGCAGGCTGAGGTGCAGCAAGACTTCAGGTCTCATTGTCCTCGTTTGTTCTCAGGTCCAGGCTTTGTCTCAGAGCAGCAAGTTTGAGGCGGAGATTCGAGAAGAGAAAGAGGAACGTAAGAAGCAGGAGGTGGAGAAGAAAGAGCGTCAAGCTGCCTTCAAGCAGCTGCAGTCCGCCTTCTGCTCGTGATCTTCACGTCAGCGAATCTATGTTATAAAACCTAGCTTCCCACTCCACTCACACTGAAAGAAGCAACTTAACTCAGAGAGAGAAGGTTGAAACCGAGATATGATTCTAGTAATTACAGTCTAAAATACTTGAAACTAAACTTCCTAACAATCACTGGTCACTTTTACACAAAATTCTAACATGCAAAACCACAACTTGGGATTCTTTTATCTCTTTAAGTGTGTTCATCCTGAAGCTGTTCCTGTGAATTGTTTTGGAAGATTTCTCCCCGGTGGAAATGACTTTCCTTCATTCTGTCTACACTGTGTTTTCTTCTGCTACTTGTGAAATATTTTAACATTCCAGTTTTTTCAAGATTAACGTGACCTAATGTTTGTTTCACCTAAATGTGTTTATAACTGCAGTGGTTTTCCCTGAATAACAACCGGAATGTTTACGACAGAGTGACATAAGTATTAGTGTTTGAAATTAGATATCAAAGCACTAAAGATCATATTTAAAATTATCTCGACAGTAATCCAGTATTTTTCAGGGAGGAAATAATAAAAAGTGTTTGTCAGTAATTTGAGGACAGAAATCTGGTCTCCCAGCCGTCGTGTTGCACCATGAGCGGCCATCTTTAACACATGTCAGCTGTTCTTACTTCTAACCCTCCTGTTGCTGAAGAGTCGTCAGCAGATGGTTGAACCTCTCATTTTATAGCACAGAAACTTCTAGATCAGAGCACAAAGCCAATCATTCCGGCTCTATTGTGAACAGAAAGGCTTGTGGTGCATTTTCTCCCAGAACAAACACCTACAGCAATGTGAACGGTGGACTACATACCAGAACACATTTCAGATACACTGGCAACCCGTACTAAGGTGGGACCCACCGTCCCCCGTTAACCCATCAAGCCCCTGCCTCCCTGCAGCTGTGAGTTTTAGCCTTCCTGTGGATCGATCCGGCTAACGGCAAGCAATATATCCCTGAAAGTCATGGGATCAGTAAAACTGGTTGACATTAGAAGACATCCTGGAAGCGTAGGCTGAGGGACCCGGGCTGCTGGACCAGAGGATCCCTCACCTCATTTAGAAACCTTTGCTGGGATTTAATCCACTGCGTCGGCTCAGATTCACAGTCAAACACGACTCACCCACTTTAGATGTGGTTGGAGTTGATGTGCAGCTATCTATTGTACATCAGCAATGAGAAGCCAGATGTCTGCATGTCCTGCTTTAACTAATAGGAAAGGATGTTTGACCTTTGCAGCTGATAGCAGAGTTCCCTTTAGTGTTGTTTAGTGACGACGAGCTCGCAGGAAGCATGCCCTTCCTTCAGGGAATGCAGCTGTTATTGCACGTGTGTCTGTTGCCACGATGTGTCGCAATCTGCTGAAATATAATAAGGTCCATTTCAGTTCCACAGACGAGGGTTGAAAGGCTGTGGTGTATCCGTAGCAGCATGTTAGGGTTACAAACCGATGGCTGTTCTTTGGTAAACCATGCGTCGTTTAATGTGACTTTTCCAGTATTCATCGTGTTAATGGACAATGTTTCTTTTTTTTTAAGGTGAAATTGTCTTTGATTTATCCAAGAGTTATATGATGCCAAATGAAAAATGGTGAGTAAAATATATTTTTAGGCAGTTGTAAAGAATATGTTCTACCCTGTGTGGAATGAACCCTTCTAACTTTAATAAAAGCGTAATAAATACGAGACTTGGCCTCATTCTGTATTCAGTTCAGTTTATTTCTGTAGCTCCAATTCACAACATGTCATCTGAAGGCTCATTTATAAAGACAATTCAACCAAATCACACAGATTAGTTAAAAGTTTTCTATCTAAGGAAAACCAGCTGATTGCATAGACTCATTAATTCAACAGCAATCCCTCAC
>JAUZNJ010039825.1:0-10593 GCA_034780135.1 Jordanella pulchra | reverse complement strand
AAGGGGCATGTAACCAAATACTAATGTTGCTGTATGTATATTTTTGACCCAGGAGATTTGGTCACATTTTCAGCAGACCCATAATAAATGTATGAAAGAACCAAACTTTATGAATGTTTTCTGTGACAAACAAGTATGTGTTTGAATCACTCTATCACAGAAAAATAAGACTAGTAGAACTTATTGGAAACTCAAGACAGCCATGACATTATGTTTTTTTTAAAAGTGTAGGTAAACTTTTGACCACAACTGTCAATATATCTTTAATTGATCATTTCTGTCCTAGCAGCTCGACTTCTGTCTCTATCAACTTTTGCAGGTCAGATGATAAATGTCTTTGCAATCTTTATAAGTTTTAAACCGTTCATTTTGTTGTTATTTTTTTATTTATTGATTGATCTTCATGAGTCTAGCTTCTCTGACCTGCTGGGGAAACTTTTATTGTCTGTTTTGAATAAAATACATCCAGAGCTTCAGACGGCAGCAAGTGTGGTGACACTTTGTAGGAAAGCATCACAGGGTTTTTTTAAACGCTAATCTTTCCTATTTCCGTCTCGTTTTCCTCTTCTTACCGCATCCATGTAGGTCAGCTGCTCGGCCACCAGGTCAGCGTCAAAAGACAGGAAGTCTTCCTGCACCTCGATCTCCACCTCCTCTTCCTCCCCCAGGCAGAAAGAACTGTTTCCTTGGAAAACAACTACAGAAGAAAGAGAGTATCCGACTCTGAATAAATTTAAAACAATAGAACATTAGAAATATTTGCATAAAAACAAACAAACAAAAAAAACTAATACCATCTGTTTCATCCATGCTGGCCTGACTGTGCAGCTGCTCCAGCAGACCCTCAGCGCGTCTAAGAGCCTCTGAACCTGGAAGAGCTTTCCGCAGGTAGTCCATCAGCCTGTGCAGACAGGGATAGTCTGGAGGCTCCTGGAAGTCCTCAGGACACTGATCCAACCAGGCGCGTAGGATAGAGGCAAGGGCACTGTAGCAACAAAGACACACAGATCAGTCAGTGATGCTAACAGGAGCTCACTAGGAGGTCAAGGTGATGTACAAAACTGTATCTCACTTTCTGATGGCTTCATTACTTTCAGAGCCATCCTGCTCGTTTTCCTCCACACTGCCATACCTGCCATGCATAAAGAAAACATCCTGGATTCAGACTTTTCAGACCTCAACATTCACTATATCATGTAATTCAGTTTTTGGGTAAAAAAAAAAAAAAAAGTTTTTTTTGTTTGTTTTTTTAGCCTACCTGTCTAGCAGCAGCTGCAGTACAGTCTGGGTGCAGGCAAAGGCTCTGTAGGTGGACAGGAAGATGGACGTGTATGTCAGGTCGTTGTCTCCGAAAGCCGTCAATAACGTCTCCACCAGGCGCTCCAGTGTCCCAGCGCGGATACTGCGGATCTTACAGGTCTCCAACTGGCTCACCGTGTGGCCTGGTGGCAGGCGATCGCCCTCCGCCTTTAACACACAAAAACATGTTTCCTTATTGTTGTGCAAGTTGTGCTAATTTAAATCTGATGGCCTCTATTGGAACATGGAATATTTGTGTTTCGACTTGTGTTTGATTGATCAAATTGACTAATTTCTATTAGAAAATGCATCCCTCTACTTCAATAAAAGAGTTTCTACTTTGTGACAGCTGTCCCTGCTGACCCACAGAATTGTTTCCTTTGGATCTGCTCCTGGAAATTGCAGATGAGCTCCAGCTGACAGAGGTCCGTTCATGGCTGTCAAACTTCCTCAGCGGGCCGATCCATTTGTTCACCAGGGGACATTTGGTTTATATTTTATTTTGACCATTTATTTAATGTTTCTTCTAAATTTGATATTTATTTAATTTACAGATTTAATAATATTCTCACCAGTATTTGTTAGGTTCTTGTGTGTTTAATTACCCCCTTGTGTGTGTTAGCAGTGGTCTGATCAGCCACTATTTAAGTTCCCCTCATGTCTTGTTGTTAGGTCAGTTTGTGCTTGAGTTCCTTTTGTTACCACTTGAGTTATACTTTGTTAGGTTGACCTCAGTTTTGGGCCCAATTTGTCATTTTTGAATTATTTTGGACATTTTTTGAAATAAATCAAGATTACTTTTTGAAATTCTTTTATGACTCTTTGGCTGGTCTATGCAAAACCCTCACATACTTGTTTTCTAGTTTTTCTTCCGGTATTTGAAGCTATGTTTTCTCCTCCCCTTTTCTTTCCCAAGGTTATTTATATATCCTGTATTTCCTTTAAACATTCTTCTGTCAACAGAGTAGAGTATTGTATTCATTCCTGTTCCATTACTCAGCCCAGAAGGGTTGTTTGTTAATCTCATCTCATAAAAATGAAAAAAAAATAATACTTAAAATAGCATTCTGAAGAAATGCCACTAGTTTTAGCTAACAGTTTGGATTGATTTCCGTTTTAGCTGCTGTGAATGAATGTTTACATGTCATTAAATCCGCATCCAGTTACAGTAACATAACATTTCACAATGACATAATAATGTCATTCTATCTATTATTAACAGTTTTTGTGATTTTATTTTTTGACTTGTTTAATCAAAAAAAGTAACTCGAGGCTAAGCATTCCAGCAGGAAGTGTTATTTTTGTTTGCTACATGGTGCTACAAAGCAGAATGATGTCGAAATAAATCGCAAGTCATTTTGTCACTTTAGTTGTTTTGTTGTGGCTGTGGTTTGTGTCCAACTAATAAGGATAAGAAACAAAACAATCTGCTGTTGATAGTTTTGTACTGACTATCCTGCAACTTTTGAACCTGTAGGACATTAAGTATGACTTCTTAAACCAAGGATTAAATCGATTTTTAATAGTCTGCAGGAAGCAAATGCTGTTAAATTCTGTTTAAATCTAAAATGTTCAATAGGACTGTATGATAAAGCAGCAATAAGTTATTGAAATACTATTGCTACAAACTGTGCCATTTTCAGTCTCTCCTCTTTTTTGATGTGAATTTTAGCATCTCAGCCGTTAAAGCCACACAAATGACGGGTCTGAAGCGTACTCAAAGAACATTTAGTAGACTGAATACATGACTGGCCTGTGTGTTCGAAAGCACGACCCTTGAAATGTGATATCCATAGTAACATAGTATCCAAGCAGGCCTTTGTATTGCATGTATTGTGATGATTGCATTTTTCCACATGGTTTCCAAATAGCAGTAGTATTCATATTTTATCTTTATTTCTCCTCTTTTTCCAGTTGACATTCTCCATAATAAAATGCCTGACTCACATTTGACATTGTCCTAATTTAGAGGACAATGGGAATATGTGTTAGTCTGGATAACACATTAGCTTTTCACTTTTTGCTAAGGAGCAAAACAATAATAGATATGTTTACATTATGTAAGTTTTATAAATTATAGTCTGAGTTCAAATGAATCCATCACTGATAAAGAATAAGGAGGAACCAGAAATGATAACTTTGACCTATTTTTAAGTCCCACTTCTCCAGATGTGTCCGACTATTGTGTCTGTAGCAGAATCAAGTGAGCTGCTTGGAAAAAGGAAGGACTGAAGGAGGGTGGCACACACACACACACACACACACACACACAGTCTGAGAAGGGAAAGACCTTGGTGAAGTTAGCACACTGAAACAGGAAACACTCCAATCTGCTTCTAATCACAGAGAAGCCCCTCCTCCACCAGCCCTCCAGAAACAGAGGACAGCAGCCGAGGAGCAAACTTCTCCCACCGCTCCCCTCTGATAACAGCCTACTCACATAACAAGGGAGATTTCTATCTTGTGAGGTGAGTCACCGCTGGATCCTTCACACACATACAAAGGCTTCAACGTCATAATTCACAATTCAGGAAAATAAACAAGATCTGCAACTTTAAAAGCCCGTAAATATAACTAAACTAAAATAGCTTCTTTTCTTCTACGACAATCAACCATTTCCAGGAAATCTACAAATGTGTCAGCTGGAGTTTTTTCCTGATTAGTAGTTGGCGATCTTTGAAAAACCAACTCTGTTTTAATTAGTTGGAGCTGAACTGGTTCCTCTCACCACTGTCACTACATCAACAGGACTTTACAGCCACTGTTATGTTATTGTGCAGCTTACCAGTGCCCCACAAAGCCCCTTACAAAAACACAGAGGAGCCAAAATACAAGGCTCTGATTTATATAAAACAGAAACTCAGTGAAAACCCATACAACAAAAAAATGTTTTTCATTTGTTTCTCAAAGCATAATATTACAGTGTACAACATCTGATTATGTTGGATATAAAAGCAGAGGGAACAATGATGTCTCATATTCTCTGGAAAAGCGTTTAATACTCTATTTTCATCCATACCAGCATTTGGTAAGACGCGCTTCCCAACGGCGGGAAACAAGCAGCTTTACTAGCAGCTGGAAAAGTGAAGCAGCACACGCTCTGGCAAAACAGTCCAGGTCGAGGGAGACTGTTTTTTTTAAGGTGGGGTGGGGGGGACCAGCTGAAAGGTGTTGCCTAAGTTAAGCAGGCTTAGTGTGTTAAAACAATAACAGTGTGGGTGGAGGACAATGCATAGAGTTGGTCTACAAAGGGACGAGGTTTTCTGGAATTAAAATCAACAGCTAGCTTAAAGAAAACAATCTTTGCACATTAATAATCAAAGCGATTCTACAATAAAAAAAAAAGGAAACCTGGGATTTATATTTTTATAGCAGAAAACCTGGAAGGGAGAGAAGCACCAGGAGTTGGTGGGTCTGCTTAGGTTTGTTTTGTGCCCATTTTAACAACAGATTAGTTAAAATAATATTTTCTATGATCCACCTTCTATGAATACATTGTACAACGTCTGACTATGTTGGATATAAAAGCAGAGGGAACACTGATGCCTCATATTCTCTGAAAAAGCGTTTAATTCTCTGTTTTCATCATTTGGTAAGACGCGCTTCCCAACGCTGGGAAACAAGCAGCTGCAAGGCAAATCTGGTTATATAGCTACATTATGAAATATGTATTTGTAACAGTTCACTTAAAGTTATTATAATATAATCAGGGTTTGGATGTGAACTGGACCACAAAGGGATCAGAGTAGTAAATAGTAAAAGGTTGTAACAAAAAGATTACGCTAATTAATTTGTTTTGGAGTTAAAAATAAATGCCTAAAGTTGGTGACGTATGTAGTAGACATCAGGGGGTCATATTTTAAGAGGAAATGTGGTTATGCAACTCCAATAAAAAAGATACTTTGGTTTGATCGGGGGTAATGAGCTTTGACTGGATCGAATAGTAAACAATCTTGAGAAAATGATAAATAACGGAATCAAATCATATGTAAGACCTGAGCTGTTCGTTAAGCTTATTTCATGATAATTTATTGAAAATCAAATAAATGGATTTAGGTTTAAGAGGGAAAAAAGGCGTCATAAACTGTCAGGGAAGTGAACTGATCCGCTGCTGGAAAAATCTGACCAGATGCACCACTTCATGTTCAAACTCACCCCCAGCCATCTTGCTCCCTTGTTCGCTGCCTGCTGAATCTGAACCCTCTTCAGTGTCACGTTGTAGACGGCTCCTTCCTCGACTTCCTCCCCCCAGTCCTGAACCGAGCTCTGAAAACAGAGGAGAAAAAATCATTTCAAACCTCTGCAGGAGAACAGGGATCTCATGTTCAGGATTAAGACATGAAACAACTTCCAGTAAGCGACTGCAGGCTGCCAAGCTGACTTGCACAAGTGTCATTATAATGACTTTATCAAACAAGAGAGCGGTGAAAAGAAAAAAAAAAAAAAAACAGAAGGTTGAACAGAAAAACACAACCGCAGCACAAAGTAAAACAAAGTACGGCAAGAGGAGTGCAGTAAAACATCAAGGAGGACCACACTCCCCAACCCCCACCAGTACAGCAGCCTGCCAGGCCTCCCTCCCTCTTTCTTTACTCCCTCTTTTATTCCACATCCATCTCTTTCACCGCCTGTCACTGGAGTTGAAATCTGGTTTGGACTGCTTTCTCAAAGCTTAGACATACAGAAGACAGGGAGCGAAAGTCTCCTAAACAAACACCTAAGATCATCACTTTTTCCTCCTTGTCGAAACAGACGTCTGAGTGTCGGAAGCTAAAAGGAGCATCATAGCAAATGTGTGCTGAAAGTAAGAGCACTAAAACTAAATAGATTTCTCCTTATCTTGTACCCGAAGACTGTTGTGCCTTTATCTGGAGGTAAATTACTTCCAAACAACAGAATACATAAACAAACACTCTGGAGTCATAATGCAGAACTTCAGCTCGGAGAGATCTGCTGAAGCGACAGCAAACGGAGACAAAAACAGAGGCTGGGCTGGCAGAGAAGGAGAAGAACCAGCCAAAAATAAACAATATGCTCACAGCACAGTTTTTTAACAAATCCTCAAAAATACAAAGACAACAACAGCCAAGACTGTTCCCACTCTCATTTACACAGCTCAGCGGCAAAGTCCATTTCTACTCTCCAAACAGAGGACCCGCCAGCAAAGGGATCAAGGGTCAACGTCGCCATTAACAGGCTCAATGGTTGGTCTACGAGGCCGGCGGTACTCAGCCATGACTGGGCTGTGTTTTGGTTTTAACAGAAGCAGGGGCTGTGAAATTAAAAAAAGAGCAGACACAAAAAAGAAAAGAGAAATAGTATAAATAATTTCAGCAAGAAAACACACTCTGCATCTTGTCTGATGGGCAGCAACATGTCCCTCCTGTGACTGTCCTGACCCACTGCTGGCCGTCCCGCCAACTGGCGCAGAGACAGACAAATACATCAGTGGATGAGTCATGCAGTCCACACACTCCCAAAACAATAGCGGGAGGTCTCAGCGCTGCTGAGTTCACAGTCCTGCTCACACACTGTCTGTTGTTTCATGTGCTGCAGATGGAAATGTGCAAAAACAGTGCAAAAACGTAACGAGGAATTATTTTGGGACTGCATTCCTGGAGTTTGCAGGCAAATGGAAACCAAAACATTTCCATTTACAAGAGAAGTTATTTCAATAACTGTGACAGTATAAATGGAGGTTAGAGAGGCTACAAGTTATCAAAGACAACAGATTAGCTGTGCAATAAAGTGAAGGACGGTTAAATAAAACTTTATTGCATTAATATGTTCAAAGCAGTTTAAATCACACTTCCATCGGATAACTGTGGATGTTTATGAAATATAATGTTGGGTTTGATTTGTCTCTAAAGCTTGGATTTATTTATTCTTGGATTAACTATTATAAGGACAGAGGATATGAACATTTTAATATTTATTTTAAAGCAGTGCTTGTTTTATTAAAAAAAAAAAACAGTACGTTGACAAACTGTAGAGCATTTTTTTTGCCTGTTTCAGGAAATGCAAACAGGTAGAATGGAACAAGGTCCTGCCCGACTGAAATCATACTTCTAATTTCACACGGTTTTCTAGAAATATAAAATTATTTTCAAAGCATAAAGAGAACACATCATAAATCTAGATTAGCTGGACCCTGAAGCTAAAGCAAACAACTAGTGAGAGATTAGTAAACATCACAGTGAGCTCAAAAGTTTCATAGCAGACCATACTAAGACTAATTTAAACCTTTAAGACAAGATTACATTTGACATCATCATCATCATCTTTTTAGTTTAGATACAAATCCGTCTTTATTGGTCCATATTTAAAAGGATTAGTTATTAGTTAGCTGATAGCTATTTTTAAAGAAACTGATGATTATGTAGCAAATGCTGAAAGCAGTGCAACACAAATAATCCTCCTGAGTGACAAACATACCAGAAGCCAAATATCTAATGCATTTCAGCCAAGAGTAATGATATGCGAAAGTTATTAAGAGTAAAATCAATAAAACAGTGAGTAACGCTCTATAATATTTATGTGTTTTATATCTATTTATTTTATAACAGAGAGTTCTTCTGTGTTTATTTATTTATTTTTATTTCCGTTAGTTAACACAGGAGCATAATTTAGGATGCACAGCCTCCAACCTCCGTTTCCATTGCACAAATTAATTTAGCATCTAATGCAAAGTAACATGGCTCATGAGAATATATTAGCCTAGCATTCTGCAAAGCTTTTGCTGCTGTTTAAAGAAAGTATCCGTCCAATGGTTTATTGGTTATTCTCAGACTAGAAGTTAAGCTTCTAGCCCCAAGTTTTCAACAGTAGGTGAGATATTAACTACTTATAGCAGTTCAGAGAACCAAATTCCAAAAATCCTGTTCAATCCATTTAGCTTCGACATTTCTTTAGAAGATGCACACGTTCTAGTCAAATCTAGGATTATCAGATGGTTTTAAACAATGCCCACAATAAAGCATCATCGGTTATGTGAAATCTACGGCGCTGATCTGCTTCATGTTATTCGTTCCAGGGCGCAGCTGGGGCCCTTGGAGCCACTGCTTTGGCCCCTGGGGGCTTCGCCAATTGTTCCCTTTCTCTGTCACACTGTGGATCCTCAAACAAAAGTTTTCATATCCATCATCATGCATGCGTCAGCAGACAGATCGAGGATGTCTTCCAGGTCGCCTGTCCAACGTCTGAGTCTCATCTTTACGCAGAAGGTCTATGTGGGTTAAACTGGGTTTAAAAGCAGAATAAAAAACAAAAGTGTTCATCTGTTTTCCACTCGATACCCCTCTCTTTCACCCCTCCTTCTCCCCCCCCCGTTATCCACAGCTTTCCCATATACACCCCCTCCTCCTTCCCACAACCACCAACCCAATAACCTAACCCAACTCCCCCCTGTTTGTAAACCACAAACAACACAACACAGACTGACAAATTATTTGTCTTTTATGCTATTTTGTTTTGCTATTATTATTTTACCATTTTAGTTTTCCAGGCGAACTTCATGGTTAGCGTTTCTTTCATGATCCGGGGACAGCATCAGAGCTCAAAGATAATCCAACCAGGTCAATAAGAAAAAAAAACTGCTCTTCAATAAACAAGGATCCTTCAAAAATGATATTCTTCTTTGCACGTTTCTGTCTAAAGTCAAACTCCTGCTCTTCTGCTCTGTCAGTAAGCGCCTCTTTCTTCCACTGAATGTGATCGAACTCCTCCTCCTCCTCTACTCACAACAGTCCCGTTTAAACTCCTCCTCTTTTTTGTCTGACTTTCATCAGACTGACAACAATGTGCGCACTCTTACGCGGAGCTGTGATTTCTGTTTGCGCAACTTCTCTGGAAACATAAATTCGGTTTCCTCCAGAACAGAGAAAATGTGCCCTCAACTGTATATCTTTGCTATTTCTTTTTTAAAGATAATACATATTTACATGTTTTATAGGAAACCTTATTAAATAATGTCGATTAGTAAAACGTTTGTTTTATCTCACCCAGGGCTGAAATGGGCTAATAATAAAGGAGAAAAAGTTATTTTTTCTTCTTATAATATAACCTATGTCAGAGTTGATATGAGAGGGTGCTTTAGTTATTTGAGACCATAACAGCTTTTGGGTAAAACGTGTGCTAAGTTGGGAAAGAAAGGCTGTGGTGGGACCGGTATTGAAAATGCAAACAAAACACACCAAAAGCAGGTTAGGATTGAAACAAATTCATGTCTTAGAATGAATGGTCCAATTAAAGTCCAAACCCAACTAATATATTATTTGCAAGATGTGAAACCTGACCTCCACAGACACTACATATTCAGTCTGATATATAAAGTAGATATATAAAGCTAGTAGAACATTACCAGAAAAGATTTGCAGCTGAACCTGAAGGAGGGATGCAAAAGCTGCTGACACTTTTAATCACTGTGTTGATAAAAATATGGATATTTATGAGGGATGTAGCAAAGTATTTAACAGCTCTGATAGCCACACTGTGCTTTTTATTATTTGTTTTCTAATGCACATAACATTCATATATGTAAAATTATTACATGTCAAGTCATTTCAACAACTATACCCACACAATAGTATAACTAATCTACATATAGATTATTATCCTCAAACCTACAGGTTCCTTGTGTGTGAAACAGCTGGGGCCCTTGGCCCCTGCGTGGGACAATACAAGGAAGGCGGTGGATGGCGTCAATACCACTGTGCATTGTCGATGATAGCAGAGGAGAATGGGTTTAGTGTGTCAGAATGGGCAGTACTGTTCCACTGTGAATGTGTCTCCACACGTACTCAAACGGCCCACTTGTGTGAATAAACGGGAAGATGTGAATCAGACCGCAGTTTGTGAAGGGTCTTTTTGTATCATAAACACAGAGCAGTTTTAGCAAGAAGCCATTCATAAATCTATTGGTTGATATGAGACACAAAAGAAATCCAACCCACCCCAATCCAAGAGTTGTGAAGATCCGAATATGGAGACAATGGGAATATTACTGTGTGTATATATTAAGTTTAAAAGATGTGAAGATTCCAGTTTATACAGTCCTGCTCACCATTATTGGCACCCATGAAGTTTAAGTACATATAGTGGAATATATTCTGAAGGAAATTCATCAAGTGAAACAACATTTTACTGTTGATAGCAGGCATGATTGAAAAGGAAAAAAATGGACTGTTTTAAAATGGCCAGCAATGAGTCCAGATCTCAGTCCAATTGAGAATCTTTGGAGGGTGCTGAAATCTGCCATTGGAGAAAGGAACCCTGCAAATGTACAAGAGCTTGAGC
>JAUZNJ010039823.1:0-10594 GCA_034780135.1 Jordanella pulchra | reverse complement strand
TTTCTTTCTTTCCTTCTTTCCTTCTTTCCTTCTTTCCTTCGTTCTCATTCACAACCAAAGGGTGACAATAGGCAGCCTAAATACTGCCATATATATGTGCAAATTATAAACCCAAAGATAAACGAGGCTTTTAGACCCTTAATAAAGTTTTGCTTGTCATATTTAAGACAAGGAAAGTTGTGATTCACAAAAAAACAACAACTTTGTAAGCTGCCAGAAGTCAAGTGCTGAACAGCAGGAGGCTGTCAGAGTGCTGGGCTGAGGGGGTTATGGTTTCTACGCTACCAGTCAAAGTGCATATTCATTCACGCTGCTCTGCTCTGCTCTGCTACAGTACTGAACTGTTCAACTGTGTCTCAGGGGTGAGCTCAGACAGGCATAATTTTAGGGTCACGCACGGTTACTCCCATTGCTATTCTGAGCCATATTTACCTGTTTAGTTAAAAAAAAAAAAAAAGAGCAGCTTAAGTGTTGGATCAATGAAACAATAAAGTCTTTATATTTTTCTAAGAAATCCTCGACATAATAAACTGCATTTTTTGACATGAAAATGAATAATTCAAAAAAGAATATTTTGACCAAGTATGTAACCTTTGAAGATTTGAAATCACATTGTTCCATAACAAATAGTTTTACTGTTGAAGGGTAACCTATATGGCAGAAAATAAGTTCTTCAATTGTTTTTAACTAGAAAGAGCCACCTAATGAGCCATTTTACAGATGCCATTTCTAAAATTGAAAGTAATAATGTATCATTGCTACTTCATTCCTTTGGGGTGTCAGCTTCTGTCTTCTAGAACTCCAAGTCAGCCTCAACAGAAGGCCGCTCACACAGAACCTGGTTCTACTGGAGGTTTATTCGTAATAAAAGGCTGTTTCCTATCCACTGATTCTGCAGGTATGCTAGGTGTGACTGATGGCTGCAGAGTTAATGACACATTGCAAGCAAACTCCTAAAGTCGCAGCATGCTCCTCCAGGAGTAGAAAATCCTACAAAGGTAACAACTCGATGCAGTCCGCTGTTAACTAAACTATTAACCAATCTGTAAAATGTATTGAATTGTCTCTGGAAAGGTGCTTCAGATGGCATGCGTTGTGAATTTGTGCTAAAGAAATAAACTGAACTGAACTATTAAACATTAATTTTAATTTTGTGACTGTGACCTGCATAAGTGTGAATGATTTGAAAGGGCATGGACATTTATATAAAGCTCTGTAAAATTGGGCTTTCAGTGTGAAACAAAGAAGGCTGCATCCAATATCCTTCCTAAACTGGCAGCAGTTCAGCTCCTTACCTATCAGCCTCACTGAGGTAGGTCGAGTATTACATGGCTTTTTTTTTAATGTTCTCTCTAAATCCTGTGGGGAAATTACCCAAGCCCAGTAACCAGCATTTGTGAGAGATGGAAAGCCTTTCCAAGAGGATTTTGATGCCCTAGACTTTCTCTTGCTCTCATTTCTTCTAAAGCCTAGGTATCAGTTATCCGTCAGACAAGCTCTGGTCTGCCTTGACAGGGGTGCACATGTCTCAGCTCTCCCCTCATCTGAGAGCAGATGAAATTCCCTGTTATGACCTTTCTGACTCTGCTATTCACAGCTGTCAGGCAAAAGGATGACATAAGGGTAACATTTCAAATGCACCTTTACAATGTCCTGTTGGACTGTGTTACCACTACAATCCAACCTGAGAGAAAGCTTCATGGCCTATCACTATTTTGTCACATTCACAATTGGACCTCAAAACTGGGATTAACTTTCAAGCAAACATCAAATGTAGACTGATTTGGAGGGTACATTTTCAGACTTTCTAGCTATAGAAAATATTCTTGACTTTCTTTCATAAATATACAATACACTTTAAGAGACTTCCTCTTTGAGTCACCAACAATGTCTATCTTCTGTGTAAGAGTATGCCTGGGATATAACACTTAAAAGTTGCAAAAATGTAGGACTATATGGGTCATCTTTTTTTTTAGCTGTGACTTTAAAGTAAGGGGTGTAAATCAAACCTATGCAAGCTTTATAAGAATTCCAATAAGAAATATTCTTTTGAAAATTGATGCCAGATAACTAAAATTACATTTATGTATGGGAAGGAGGAAGCACCTCAACAACACAAAGTTGTTAAGATAGCAAACATTATCATTAGGTTTTAACCATACAAAAAAGGAAACTCTGAATCCAGTGGAGAATAAAAAATACTACTAATACTAAAACAACTACTTTCGAAACACATTTAAAAAGGAAAATGAGTGGCACAACAATTTTATACCAGAATTAGAGCACAAATAATGTTATGTTGAGTTATTCACCAAAACCATTTTAATCAAAAGACAGACAAATCCCTTCCAAAATTAAATACAGAACTTTTTATAAGGCGACTTAAATGCAGAACTGTTTGTAAAGCGACTTGTGTAAATATAGCTGGTTGCCTTTATCATTGTCACTTTAGCCCCCCTTGCCACACCAAGTTTACTAAAATGTTTTAAAACAGCAATTTCTGTTGCTTACCAGGTTAATTAAAGGAGTTTTCTACTACTTTAAAAGCAGATTATAAATATGTTATTAACCAGAACTTGTAGCCATTCAGTTCTGGAATCTCTTTCAGGTTATTCAATGGTAAAAGCAAGTTATAATCTGCTTTTAAATGATTATAACTGACAATTTGCTCAATTACCAGGTGTTATTAATGGCTTACCTTTGTGGTTGGATGTTTTTTTCTGTCTGTTAAGTCAAAGGAAAGAGGGCTCTGCTCTTTTTAGGCAACCTTTAACCATTAAATAAAGCCTTTAACCTTAAATAAAGCCTTGAGCTGTGCCACTTCAGCCCTCAGGGAGTCCATTTTCTGCTGAAATGGGTGCTCCAGCTGAGGACTTTGGCGCTCTTTAGCCGGTGTATCCCTTTTCCTCCCAGTCCACCTGAGAGTTGCAGCTTGGCTGCAAGTCAGTTCTCCACTTGTCGTAGCCTGTCTACTCCAACAGACAACAGGAAATGCTGCAGTTCATGCATTGGTCTGTCAGAGCTTCCCTAAGATGACCCAGGCCCAAGAAATTGGGGCACAGGTCAGGGCCATCTTCCACCTGAAGGGAGATCCCATACAAACCAGCACCCAGACAGTGAGCAGGCATTTGCACAGTTTGTCTTGTGCAAAGACTTCAGTAAGACTGCAGAACATGATCAGAGGCCTCTATTAATTCTAATGTGGCCATACATACACATGTGCGCCAGCCAGAAAGCGAAAAACATGAACAAAAGCTGACGAGCACCCATAGATTAGCCTTACAAGCACTATTTATATGTAACCCACAGTTGTCCACCTTTACCCACCTGTCTCACAGGGGGAAAGAAGTGGCAGCAACAAGTAATATCAAAGCCAAAAATGATAGCATCCACAGCTGTGGACGGCTCAGAAAAGGAAGGATTGACACCTGATTAAACTTAACTTGTCCTAACTGGCTCTTCATCCCAGTGTCATTGTGTACTGATACCCTTTCCGAGTTCCTGTGTTTGGTCTGCTCTCATTGGATTCCTATTAGCTTCATGACTCTTGTAGTATTCTGGGCTGTTTTTGCTTGCCACCAGTTTGTCCTACTTGCCTCCAGTCTGCTTAAAGCCAGTCTCCACTCTGTTCAGTTATCATACACTCATCTCATTCTGTAAGCCTACTGTTAGTTTCCCTGCCTGAATTCATAAACATTCAGATTTAAGTAAATTTTTTTTAAACTTGTACGAGGCTAAAAAAAAAAACCTAACATATTGGTAGAAATTGTGTGGCATTGCTCTTATTTATTATTGAGGTATGGAAGAAAACCATTTTATGGATTTTCATTAATGATAATACACAGTTAATTAAACAAAAATATATTTTTAAAAATATATCACAATTTATGTTATTACACCATATACTGGTTTCAATTGAAAAATAACTTTTGAATGATATTTTAAGTTACTGAGGTGCACTTGTATGATTCATTTATGTTTTACATTTCGCATCAAGGATATAATTTCTAAAAACGTATTTCGGGTTGATATTTAGAAAAAAAACAATCCTTGCAATACCTTTAGAAATGCATTATTTGACAAACAAGTAGGGTAAAGAAGGTGCTGTATTATTTGTATTTGGTATTATATATGTAATGTTTAAGAATATGTCATAAGTCTTATAAGTAACAGTGGTATATCCAAATTAAGCCTTTCAACTAGAAAATTAAGAGTGTAGGATAGCAGTGGGGGAGGGTAATCTTAAGAGACAGGGTTGTAATTTTGTAAAGCAAGTAATCAAAGATAGCCATTTAATCCCCGATCTGTCCCAGACAGGAACACAGAGCTCTTTTGATCAGGAAATGAGGCCACCAGTGGGCCTCCAGAAAAACACCAAATCCATTTTGGGGATTGAAGTCAATTCAGGGAATGAAAAGATCAACAAACTATCTATCAAATAGAAAGTCTAGGTTTTCTAATTAAATTAAATGTGTAGATATTAGATTATTTCTCTTGCAAAATACATTGCATGGATATCCTTTGAACTTTCTCACACAACAACTAATATCAACTGATTTTATTGGGATCTTGTGTGGTAAAGAAGTACAAGCGTGTACATTATTTGATAGGTCATAAAGTTCATAGGGTCATAGTTATATGGAAAGAAGCTGATCTGCAGCATCCACTTTAATTCATCATATGTGTGTTCTAAAAGATGGAGGTCAGTACTCTATGAAGGATAGTTAAGTTTCTAAACAGCAAACATTATAGAAATGCAATCTAAGTGATTTGAAAAACCCAAATTGGTGACGATCAGTGGTGAAAAGTACAGTTTAAAATAGTACATGTATGTGGATAAGTTTGTCTTAAACAAATTAAAATATATAATTTAAATAGTTAGTAAGTCAGATATGTCGTGGTTTTTTGTTTCATTGTTAGGTTTTATCTGTCCATGTGCGAATGTGTTTGGCTAACATTTAAGCTATTTTAACTACCATGCAGTATGTGAGCTATCTGATACCAGCGACAACGGTACAGCTGGTGAAGTTCATTAAAAGTTTATTTACCACATAAAACTGTAGTGAGAAGTTTGGTATTTAGTTATTTTATCTATCTATATATAAGAAAAGCCTGACTTCTTTTGTGGTAATGTGGTGTTTGTCTCTTTGGAAAATGATGCTTGTGTTAAGATGGGAACGGAAATAGATGTGTCATTCTTCATCAAGGGAAACATATTTTCATGAGCCCCACTCGCTCCTTTCGTTTTCTAATAGCTGTTTTAAAACCAACATTTGGAGGCGCAGGTTATCCCACCAAGCTCCCTTAGGACTCCAAATTTGTAAGCCTCTTATTTTTGTTCTCTCTGAGGCTTTCAGCAGGGGATGGATGCAATGTTTTATGTTCAAAATGAAAAGAGCTGTCGCAAAACATCCCTAATAGCGGCTGGGACTGTGTTTGATTGCTATACTCTGATATGAGGGGCTGTTCTAGTGTCTGTTTGGTGCCTATCACTTGCATCATAAATAATGCAATCACCATCCTGCCCACCCTAGAAACACCTAAATGAATAGAGCCTGCACAGCAAATTTTACAAATAAGAAAGGTCACCTGAAGGAGCACAGCAAACCAGAAAAAGAAAACAACAGGAACTATTTTACAAGGAAGGAGCTATTTTACAAGTTTGTGTGTCTGTACTGGTATCATGATGCTTTTCTGCATATGCTGCAGTTCATGTGGGTGGAATAGATAATGGTGCAGTGAATGTATGAGGTAGTATAGATGGATAACAGACCAAACTGCATGGGTATATGCACAAGCTTGTACAAGAAGGTAGCTCCTATCTCCAAAAATATAATTTCTTTGGAAGCAGGTGAGATGTGACTGACAGAGAAAGAAATATACAATGACATCTATCTTGCACTTAAAAGAGGACTCACGCTGTGCACTAGAAAACCTGTGGATGAGACATTCCATCAATCGAAAATCTACCTCCCCTCAACTTTTAATCACCAAGTCTATGATGAAATACCTTTGCTAGAGGAAAATTGGAACTTTTAATACTGGAAAAAAAGATAGACTATTCCTCTATTGACTGGTGTACCACCAATAGGTCAAGAAAAACAATAATTAAAAAAATAATAATTAAAGCACACAAATGTTAGCCAGACATTAACTAGTATACTGTATGTGGTGAAATAAATACACCTATTGAATCAATAAAACAGCAATTGATGATATACTGAAAATCTTTCTGCAGTTATTTCAAAGATCGCTATAAGTTGTTATGAGTAAAATTCTCAATAAGCATCTTCTTAAGTTAGGATAACTATAATCTACAAAGGAATGCAAACGAAATAATATTATTATGCTAACAATAAATGTGTTAGTAACATTTATAATGTTTGGATGTCAAACAATGTGTAGCTGTAGTAAGTTTTCATGTATTTGGTGCAGAATAATTGGCCCTCATGCAACAAGCGTTCATACAAACAAGTTTGTTCTTAAATCATTTGTACGAGTGATTTGGGAAAACTACCATTATTTACTATTTACCATTTGAGCATAGGAAAAACTATCAAATTCTTCATTTTCTCCTATCTATAATCTTTTCTTAGGAATGAACAAATTTCACAACGATTTGTGCAATCAGCCAGCTGTTATTCAAATTTTTTTCACAAAATTACTACATTTTTTGTTACTTAAATGTGCTAATCAGTTTTATTAGGCTTCATAATTATACATTATGAAACTTGGCAATTATAAATAAAATTTTATTGGCTGATGACAGAATTATAGGTCACTACACCTACAGGTGGCATGCCGGTACCCAGGGGACGCTGGTTTCATTTGCTGTGATTTTGTCAAAAGAAAAACAGTCAGTGAGCTCTGTGAGATTGAGCTACTATTGAAATAATGTAAAACATATAGAAAAGATATAGAAATTCAGAATTAAGTTCAGCAACTTGCTGCTTGAAACTCCTCTCAGGGTAATGCTCAAATTTTGTTCCTATTTTCCATTTTTGTTACTGCTTCTATCTCCTGAAACCCCCTTTCGACCTTGGCAGAAGGCCACTCACATTAAGCCTGGTTCTGCTGGAGTTCATGTTAAAAACTGAGTTTTTCCTCTCCACTTTCACTGCATACAGACTATGTGTGAGGGATTTCTGCAGAGTTAAAGACACAGTGCAATCAAGTTATTGGCTGTTGTCACATGCTCATCCTGTAACATTTAGCCATATACCTAGAAAGAAGAGCTGCTTTGTCCAATGTGGAATGGATACTGACTCTGGATCAGGCTATTTTTACCCCCAAAACTCACAAATCATTGATGTAGCTAAACTTGTCTTCAGTGGTGAAATCCCAGAATCCAACATTGTTTGTCTGTCCACCTTAAACACCAAAGCAACAATAATTCTGGTGACCTTCAAAATCAATAAAAAGATCTGTGAACACTTTTGCAAGGCAATGTCCTCAAAATGAGAGACATGTTTTTTTTTAAGTTTGCTCCACTTAGTTAATAGTTAAGAAGATTAAGAATGTGAATTCAATAAAGGCAGGGAGCGTCCCTGTGGTTCTTAACCTTCCAGCCTATTAACCTGATAAAATTTAATAAGACACAGTTCAGTGAGCACTCAGTCAACCTTTAACGATCACAAATCAAGACAGTCATTTTTTGTGTTCATAAGTCAATGCACTTTAAAAAACCTAAACATTAGAAGGTAGACTTTAAATTAACAAATAATATCTTCAATCAAAAGTCAATTGGAAAGGGTTTAGTGACTACTTTGTTGGCTGCCAATGGTCCATTTACAAAATAATGAACTGCTCACAACAAAACAGACACAAATTGCATGATATATGAGACCTACAGGCAGCAGAGGCCTAATTGATAGTCAGATGATGAATAGGGCGGGACACAAGGAACATTAATCAATTAATACTGTTCACAAAACTGCAACACACACAGCTCTGCTAGTAAAACAAAGCAATGTGTGTTGTCCTGGAGAGAGAAAGAAAATGAACGACTGCTGGATTTAATTAATTACAATGACAAGATTTTGACTGTCCGTAACTCTGTTAACATGTGCCCTAGTGCTGGTTGGTTGCACTCTGATCACTGTCTTCAGAAATCCTCCACAAGTCATACATAACTGCTGTTCAGGAAAAATTTTATAGATAATTTTTTCAGATACACAATCCATTTTAACTTTCCTTCTGTGTCATGATCCCAGGTTCCCTCTGCCTCCTTTGTGGGCTCTTTCTCTGTTGCCTAGTCCTCTCTCTCCACTAGATGCCACCAGGTCCCGGATGGAGCGCGGTTTGGCGTTTGCAGCACAGCTGCATCCTATCTAGCTTCATCAGATGCTGTATAAGAAGAGGTTCCTGTCAGATCATCGGAGCCGAGTGTTTTGCCTGAGTTGGTATCATAAAGCCTCCAGAGTTAATCTCTGATCTTCTCTTCCTGTTGCTTCGAGCTAACAGTTTGTTTTTCCTCGTTGCCTTCAGGTGTTCCAGTGATCGTCTGAATCGCCGGACCTCTACCGGCAATCTGTCTCCAAGTTCCTCTGTGACACCGTGGAAGTTACCCACTGGTTACCCGAGCTCCTGGATTCACTTTCCTCGTTGCCCTCCACCGTTCTATGGTTCAATTCATCTCTGGCAGTCATAACCTCTTCTGGCTCTCCGTCTGGTCTGTGTCGGCCTGTCCGCTCCTCACCGCGCTCCTCATTGGTTCCTGAATCACAAAAGAGACTTTGAACCCGGATCATCCACATCCCTCCCCGAGACTCTCCTCTACTACTACAGTAAGAGAAACAAACCCAATCGCTCTGATTCAAACACTGCCAGCTCCCACGGACCTTGAACTCACCGCTCTATTTTCTCCCTCAGTGATTGCGGCTTCCTTTACCTGCCGCTTGACTTTGGCCTGGTTTCGTGGCGCCTCACCAACCCTCAGAATAGCTAATAAAAATAACTTCATCTGATTACTCTCTCCTGTCATAGTGTTCTGCATGTGGGCTAAACAATTCAAACCCGTCATGACATTCTGGGAAGTATGCTACTGGTCACAAACCTGAAATGCTCAAGCATAAGTTTCAAAAAAAAAAAACATTACTTTGGCCCTAACATTTTTTTATTTATCTATGGATAATATGCTGCAGAAGAGAAGCTCGGTATGCCTTAAGTTCCATTTGCTTCACCTAAAAAGTCATAATCTTGTGGAGGTACTGACAAGAGAACCTCTGGGAACATAGAAATATTTAATTTTGTTGCACGCTATTCCTAACTAACTATCCCTACTAGATTTCATTCTTTTCTTTCTTGTACCAGTAAAAAGGCAAGAAAAACAAATTTTGTATTTTAACTAACTTATTACTTAGATGGAAGCCGATATAGTCTCATTACCAGACCCGGATTAAGGCAAAGGCAAATTAGGCATGTGTCTAGGGCCAGATTGGCAGGGGCGCAAGAGAGGGGGACAAAAAAAAAGTTTAAAAAATCTAAAAACAAATATATATGCATGTTGGTCATCTAAAATTAATTTCATTGTGTCAACATATCAGTAATAATTAACTTACCAAAAAAAATTGTGACATTGTTTTTCTTAACGTGTCATTACATTTTATAATTTAAGCCACATTAACCTGAGTCAGTTCAGTCCAAAGGGAAGTCAGGACAGTTTAGGAGTCAAGACTAAGTGGGACATTTAGCTAGCAGGCAGGATCAGGTTTGATAGTGAAGAGGTGGAAGGGGGATTTGCTTACTGAAGTTTATGACAGGCAGCCGTCTAACAGCTTTGGAACTGCAATCAGCAGGGCCAAAGGCTCTAGAACGAGTGAAAACATACCACAGAGCAACAGTACCAAACAAGAAACTGTATTACTTTTCCCTGTTGGCCATTGAAAATGGATTTACCTCTCTGGAGTTTGAAGACATTATTGAAGACTTGGTCTTATCAAACTCAGAAGAAAATATCTGCAAATGTTAGAAATGTTAGGCGATGTTGGTCCATACAAATAAACATCTTTACCACTACAGGATGGTTTCTTGCACTGCAAATTCTGGTCTTTTTACATCTGATTACTTATTAGACTATTGAGTTTAATCTAAACATTTAATTCACATATTGTGCAAAATACAATAGCTTACAACATTTATTTTATTTGCTTTTTTTGTGATATTGTAATATATGTTGGAGGTCAGCAACCAGAGGACGGCATAAAATGCTGTGATCACTTTAATATATTTATCATCCACCCCAGTAGGGGTGGTAAATATTTTATTTACTCAAATTTTCAGACTGTGAATATATTGTTTATAAACATACACCCTACTGGCTGTGTGTGAGAACAATAACTGAAAGTGTGAATCAAGCTCAAATTATGGTCAAACAGATCATTCTGCACATATATAGAATAAATTCACCACAACTTCCATTCAAAATATAACAGGTTGTTAACAAAAATCATTCAGCTCCAAGTCAAACATATTTCAGTTTAACACTCTTGACCAGGTTTCCCCAATCTCGGTCCTCAAGGGCCGGTGTCCTGCAGCTTTTAGAGGTTTCCCTGCTTCAACTCAGCTGATTCTGATGATTGCAGTTCAGCAAAAG
>JAUZNJ010039822.1:0-10594 GCA_034780135.1 Jordanella pulchra | reverse complement strand
ATCTGAATTAAGCGAGGGGGAAAAGTTTAATTACCGTCACGGAGGAGCCTGTTTTTATGCGGCCATCTTGTTGCAGCATTGACCCGGAAGTCCCCCTTTCGTAACAATTTCAATAAAATTAGGTCGTAACTAAGTTATCAGTTATCCTGTACACAGAACCCCCCCCACACACACGCGCGCAACTGCCTCCAATTAGGAAAACAGTAAAAGGAAAATATAATCACAGGCGCTTTTCCTAAATGCAAAGAAACAGAGCTGCAGTCATGTCACACAGCTGTGCCAGTTCCCCACGTCATGACCCGCCTGCACATGATGCAGGCGAAGAAGTTTTACTAAAAAAGTGATGGAAGAAGAGATTTACAGGTTATTCTGATGTGGAGGATGGCTGAGGATGCAGGTTCTGGATCTCTTCTGTGCTATCATTGTCTGATATTTACATTTATTGATGATCTGAATAGAAGAAAGAACAACAAAAAACATGTAAATTAAAAAGGCCTAGATAAGACTAAAAAAATAATACTTGTGTATGCCGGCAAAATTATCAGCAAACAACACCTCCAAATATAAAGTTCAAAAATATTTTCTTGTGCCTCACCACCTACTCAGTTACGAGGCTGAGCCAGTGCTAGACTGGATCATCTGGAGAGTCTGTGGTTGTCAAACCGCCTTCGTGTTCACTGTCTTAGAGAAATGGAGGAGATGCTAAACTGTAGCTGACTGAGAACAACAAGGTAGAAAATATGCCACAACAAAGAGTCAGGGGTTGCATTAGCTCAAACCTCCCAGTTTTGGAGTTACTAAAAAGCCCACAGCTGAAGAGATGAAAACTGGCCCTGAGGCATGACTGTGTTCATAAGTAAACTAACAAGATTTGCTTCAGAATAACAAACCTCTGCCTCTTTTATGTTGTTGTTGTTTTTTTCATTTGGCTGAATGTTTTCCCTAGAATGTATTCATATGTATGACAAGCTACAAAAGAAAGAAAACAGGCTCTTTTACTGCATATCATTTTCTTGTCTGCTTTCATTCCTTTCAGATTAACGCTGAGCTGAATATATATGTGCATGGAGACAGAAAATGTAAAACTGTAAGATGTTTGAGTAAAAAAGGATGATAAAGCTCAAATATATTAAAGAAGAAGATGATTTGGGCAATATTTTAAAGCATCATTATTTACATTGCTGACCTCCTATCAGTTATATTGTTTAACATCCATAAACACTTAATTCAAAGACGTGTCCTTATTAGAGATTATCCAGGACCTTAAAAGGACCGAAAAAGTTAGCATATATCATACATCATGGTCATGATTAAACTAGGCAATTATCAGTTTCACGTGACATAATAGGGTCAGAATGACTTAAGTGACAATATTAAAAGACTTATCATTAAAAAAGAGAAAATATTTTAACTATTAAACAAGCATCACCAGAAGTCAACAATACAAGAAATGCAGAGGAACTTAGAAGCAGTCAGATATAAACAACCAATTGCATTAAACGTCTGAATTTGGTGTAATTATACAATTATTATTAAAGAGAACAAAGGCAAAGAAGTAACAAAAACCTTGTCCTTCTGATGTGGAGCAGTTCATTGCCTTTTTCCTATGTTAATTTTTTGATTTTGGGTAAAGTTTAACCAGAGTTAATAATAATCAAGACTTTGTCTTTTATTCACCGAGGAGATGTGTTCAAGGAGATTTTACTCTGCTTTAGAAATATCCAAATACATGTCTAGATCTCAATAAACCGGGTTCATTTGAATGAGAGATCAATCACAATGATTTGGATCTGTATAGTGGGTAAGGGTCTCTCTCTTGGTTTCCAGAGGCCATCGTCTGATGGTCACAAAGCCGGTTCTCTTTCCACACTTAAATCAAATTTAAGTCTAAAAATAAAGAATTAAGTCATGAGCCATCAATAATATTTCAGCTGTTGTTGTTTCAATAAGCTGATGGTGATTCTTAGACTAATGATCGGTTCTGATTAAAATGTAAACAGACTAAAATGATTTTAACTTCAATTTAATTTTAACTTTATAAGTGCCAGTTGAAAGATTCCGATTATTTTTGATTTTTTAAGTTTTAGTTTATTGGCTGAATGGTGGACAGTGGTTTGCATGTTCTTCCCCCCATGACATCGAGGCTCCTCTCCAGGCACCCAGACTTCCTTTCAAAGTCTTCCAAAGCCATAAATCATCTTGTCTCTATAAATATAAATTTTGTTTATTATACATTTCTTAGAGGTAACAGTATGTGTGCTTATGTGTTTGTTCTCCATTCTTTTTAAGATGATTTCAGATCAAATTCTGAATCCTGAAAAATATTCAGTGATCCTCTTGTCCTCTTGTTCAGAAGCAAAGAAGCAAAACTATTTTAATCATCAAAGCAACTTGACGTTATCAGACTGTTATATTAAAATGTGTTTCATGTATTTTCTTAACTTGAGAGCACATGCTGAAGGACAATGCTTAGAGAACTAAGAAAAAAAGCTAAACTCCAGACATTATTTTAAGAGGATATAACCTGCTCTTGGTTTCTTTCCATCCTTTATGTGCACATGTGGCTGTCATCACTCATCAGCATCTTCTGCACATAAGATCAGGTAGTCACGTTTGTTTCTGTGCATTACTTTATGCATGGGCCAATTCATGCTTTACTGCCTTTCCAGTTATGTATTCACCTTTTGGTCTAAGTGCAGGCTTTTTGGGCCTGCAGCTTTTTGCTAGCAGCTGAGTTCCTGGCTCTCTCTCTCTTTTTATCATGCAGAGCAGACTGCTGGTGTACTGCAGGCACAAAGCACTTCATCACCACAGCCTGCAGAGAAAACCAGAGTCAGATGGGAAGATGGGCTCAAGGTTCAAGAGGAACCCTATTAGGACAAGTTTTCCCATCAGCTGCCATGCTCAGCGCCTTGCATTTAATACCCCATGATGCTCTGATTTGTTGGATAATAGGACATTACATTGTGTGTCCTTACATTTTAAGATTATTGGCAGAAATTCTTGGAGATAAGGGGACAGATCAATGTTATTTGAATTCACTCAAACCAGCAGGCCTTTCCCCCCTTATATTCCAGCCTGAGGGGATATCTTTAGCTAACAGCCTTGTGGAGAGGTTTTCCTGCAGGATCCTGTCAGAGGACATCTCCGCTGAGGAAAAATGTTGAGCTGAAACAGAGGCAGTGGGGGAAGGAGACCGTTTCCTGGTGTCAGCTCTAACTGGGCTGGGACTGTTGCAGCTTCTCTCAGGTACGCCGATGTCATCCCTGACTGCCTGCTAGGGAGAGAAACAGTTGCACTGAGGTGTCAGCTTTAAGTGGTGGTGGGGGGTTGTCACCAATCACCTGTCAGTATTTCACAGTGACTTGTTGGGGAAGTTTTGTTTGAGCTTCTCCAATTTCACCCATTCTTTCTTTTTTTGGTTCTGTCTTTCTTTAATCTGCACATACTCTGGTCTGCATCTCCTCTCTTGGGAGAGTGAATAATCCTGTTCAGTATCGTGGATAATGGCTGCTCTCTATGACAGAGCTGTCTCTCCAATTCATCAGGCCTGACCTTCAGGATGCATCTCGATGAGAGCCGAAGGTAATGACAGCACTCAGCTCCCAACACCAGCAGGGAGAGGGAAAAAAGCGATGAAAGACCATAATCAAATCAGGTTTGCATTGACGTGATTGTTTGATCCGATATGATTGTTACAGCGATGACAAAGACAGAGAGAGTATGGCTTTCTACTGTTTCTTCATCAATGGTAGCAGCTCCAGCACCATAGTCTCAGGGGCCGCTCAGTGCATTCCTGCAGTAATTTTCACTGCATCTGAAGCTAATCTCTGGGAGAAACCTGAAATCCACCAAAAACCACAGGAAAAAAACATTTCTCCTTGTTTTCGAAATGAGTTTTAAAAGGGTTAGTGTCTCTGCAGGCGGTGGGACTGGAGAGGAAAATGGTGACTGTGTGACGGCGCAGCCTGATCTCCATGGAGACTTATCTATTGTCTGTCTGTATGTCTGTTCTGGTCCCTGCCAACTTACTGCAGAAACAGAAAGCGCGAGCAGAGTTGCTGCTTCATAAAGGACAGTCTCTATCCGCTGCCGGTTCTGGGCTGCCGTTCAACCGTAGGCAGACGGCTTCCTGCTTGTGTGGGTAGAACAACTCTATATCATCTGCTGGTTTGAATAGACAGCGCTTTGTAGAACAGCTTAGTATATGTTTGTCGCAGGCAGAGCCAACACATGTTTGACAGTGATCGAATATTCGCGCTGCGTGTGGAACCTCCTACTCAAAGCGGTGAAGGGCAGCTCCTGCAAATCAATATATATCAGTTTTAAAGGGACGAAAATGATGATAAACGATAGAGGGGACTGATGAGCAATAGGCTGTTGTCTCCTGACTGAATACAATATTTTTCTCTGAGGTCGCACACTCAGGTACACTTCTTTATTTCACTCTGGTATGCCTTAAATCCCTATTTAGCAGGAGTCCTAATTAGAGACAGGATTAGTTGGGTGCTTGCATAAGTAGTTGGGATTAACTAACTTGATCATTTGTCACTGTGTTAGTGCACATGTCCATCTCCAGCAGTGATGAATAATTTCCTTCTGTAGAGTAATCGCTGATGGCCCAGACAGGAGTCTTCTATCTCTGAGTTAATGAAACCAGCCTGACACATCATTCTGCCAACACTAACTTTTATCTCTTGTCCTCCTGCAGACTGCAGTAAAATGACCATTATTCTTCCTATGAGCATGTTTGTGTGCGCATATGTGTGTGTTTATGCTTATTGCCTATGTATGCGTGAACAGCTCTCTCTATTCATCAAGATGTCACCTGTAATGGCTGCTAAATTAACCATGTGTTTCGGGGAGCAAAGCTGGGCTTGATAAATCTCTCTGTGGCAGTAGGTGTGTGGTCCACTCCCACCCTCCTCTACAGTGACCTTCTTTTTGTGGTAGGGGCTCATCCTCCATGCTCCCTTACAGTTCTTGAACTATATTGACACAGATAAAAAAAAAACAAATATATGAAGAAAGTCAAAAATTAAAAGATCTGTTTGTCAATGGTTCTCAAACAGATACTGGAGTTATTATTGAGCAACATTTAGAGCTACTCACAGGATATTTGGAGTTTATGTACATGTTGCTTCTAACGTGATGTATAGATGAATAAATTAATGTGAAACTCTCTTAAAATAGCTATTCAAACACAGTGACCTTTGTTTCATTAGATGCCTAAAGGTGTAGAAGTAAAAACCTTGAGAACATCCAAAACTGAAGCGAACAAACTAGGATCAAGTGCGGACCAAGTCCTGCTCTATTAACCTTTAAGTTGGATCTAGAGATGACAGCAAACCCATGTTCCAGAACGATCAGTTGATATAATCCTCTACAATAAACCCCGACAGTAGGGACAGAACTCACTGGTTATCTGTGTATAACAGAACTGAAGAGATTTTACTTTACGATAATTAGGTTCATACTTATAGCAGCCATGTGAAATTCTTAAGTTGTGATAATCTTTGAGATTTAAAGTAGTCTGAATTCAAAGCAGAACATTTTAACTTCTTAATAAAATAGATTTTGAACAATAAATTCAACCTGGAAAGACTCACACAGAAAACAAGCAACAATTATAGAGTTTTATTGATAAGGCGTCACGCTCCCATACAGACATATGAGGTTATGATGTTGGCAGATGAATTAGGGTATGTAGGTCCCTTCCCAGAGCAGCCTCGCATTGGTAATGGAGTGGACCCCGAAAGAGGAATGGAGCTCGATGAAAACAAAGATGATGGTGAAGATGGTGTGAGGAGGGTTACAGTGTGATAGAGCAGAAATACCGTTGGTGGAGCTGTGCTGTGATTGGCCACGGTGGAGGCAAGCACAGTGCTGATAGTCCAGCATTAGTGGATGAAAGGCGAGGCTGAATTAAGTCTCCCAGTCTAAATTTTCACTTAATTGTAATTTTACAGTTACAATTATATATATATATCTTTAGCATATTAGGCCATCTAAGATTGCTGGCTTAAACACAATCAATTCCTGGTTACCTTGTTATGTGCTGGATCAGACAAGTCCTGGAAGCTTAACCAGAAATGCTGGGTTACGTTTTTAATAATAGATTATTGTCTTACTTCTAACATGTTAAAAAAAAAATCCTGTATAATTAGCAAAAAAATAGGGGTTAAATAAGACATTTTTATAAATTGTGAATTGAAACTTTTTAGGCTGAAAATACAGTTGAAAACGAAAAAAAACCTACTAAACTACTTCATGTAAAATTAAAGGAGGAATACATTTAGCTTATTAGCCTGTGCATGCTAGCACCATGACCAGTTTGTTTGTCAAATGTTAAGCTAAGCTAGGGGTAGCTGGGGCTAACTGTTCAGCAGGTAAAAGGCTGAAGTTAGTTTGACACCATGAACTTGTTCTCTAATGTGAATTAAAATCATTAACAAACTATCATTTTATACAGCAAAGTTTCATTATATAACATTTCTTTTTTTATCATGAGGAAAATGCATAATGAAGTCTGATCAGAATTTTCTATCTATAGTAAAAAAAAAGTAGTTTTTATAATCTAACCAACTCGGTTTAAATAAGTGTTTTGGTTACAACCACTGACTTTTCTATCCACATAATCTGGAATGGGTAAAAAAGTTTTTTTTTTCTTCAGAAGCTCACTGAAAGCTAATGTAAAAAAAAATAGAATGAACAAAAAATAGAAGTGAAGTAGCTATTTTAAAAAGTCATTGTGACCTAAAGTAAAGGAAAACTCACAGAGTTAATACCAGCTAAATTAAAAAATTCTGCTCTGCAAATAGTTGTTCCCAATATTAAACTTATCTGGTTCTCTGCTTTGTGTTGAAACACTGGGAGTTCAGCGAGATATTCTTGATCTACCAACTGCTTTGTCCTGACGCCAGGCTATGGTTGAACATGCTTTGTAGAGTCTTGAAACAAAGTCAAATGGCCATCTTTGTCTTTGTAAGAGGAGGGAATAAAATCAAGCGCAGTTGGCTGACAGATCACACCAAATGCTGGGGGAGGGGGGTGTCACTTCATGCCACTCATGACCACAGGGTCTTTCTGCACTTTTGTTTTCACACTGCTAATTCTACATGAACCATAGTCAATCTGAGCTTATGCCATGGAATTAAAGACCGATGGCACGACTTTGTTTAAAGGAAAGACTACAACACTATGTTGTCTTTGAGTTTGTTGCTTGGCTCCCAGGTGTGTTGCATCAGTTTTAAAAAAAAACATCAACTCCTAGCTGCATTAGAAATCAACCCTGACCCTTGGGCTGACCAGATTAAAGATGGTCTTTTCATCCATGTACAAAACTCTCAGGAATTTAGAGAAATAGAACTTCTCTACAGAGAACGCATTAGTGAAGCATGAACTAAATCAAACAAGAAAGATTAAAAAATGAAATCAAATGGCCTATAAAAGAAAAAACTGGAAGGAGTGATGAGTATGCCACACTACAGTGTTTTTGGCAGTGCACTAGAACAAATGGGTTGGATTGAGGTGATAGAAAAATAAAAGAGCAGCGCCTGTAAGAAATAGAAAGAGCACAACCAAAAGACTTGTATCCTGGGGTGCAGATTGATTCTTATCAGCTGGTACATAGACAGTGACCTACAGGGAAAGCTTATCTTGGCTCATGCTCTGTCTCTGCAACATTTTGATCCTACTGCTGTGGGGTGTGGGCTGGTTGGAAAGAACACAAGAGGAGTAGTTGGCTGAATAAAGGGGTAGATGGTTATGATTCATAAATCAGTAGCTTTATTAATGTTTGCAGAGAGGCAAAAGAGAAAAAACAAAGAAAGGTTAAAGGAAAGGAAGTGTAACTAGGAAGGTGATGGAGAACAGAGAGAGGGAGTGATCAGGTCTGTAGATAGATGTGGGGCAGAATGGGGAACATCGGGAGAGAAGGATGGAAGAAGAAGGAGAGAACCTCCCTCTGTAGGATAATCAGGGCATCATCAGCAGATGGGAGGGCAGGGGAGAAGAGCGAGAGGGACAGCTGGGGAGATGGAGGAGATAAAGTGCAGACAGAAGAAAAGGGGAGAGATGCAGAAAAAAAACATGGAAGGTGGCCAGCAAGAAATAAGAAAACAAAAGATGAAAAAAAACACACTTGGAGCTCAGATGCAGAGAAAACAAAGGCAAAATCTGTCCCTGACTGAGAAGACCATGAAGAAATATGGAGTAAAGCCAGCAACACATTCAATGCACAGGGAGGGAGAAGTGATCACATATATGCTCGGGATGAATCTAACGGCAGGGGAACAAAGAATTGCTACATGTAAGCTTTCCACAACAGGCTGCAGATTATGTAGTTTCTAAAGTCTTATACCATCTACTGTATAATTACAGTTTAATTACACTACATTCTACCTTCACTGGGCGATGGAAAATGTTTTTCTTTGGACTTTGGTAAGTTGACCCTTGATATTATGTCCCAGTTGTTGTACCTGGGCACCGATGCATTCTGTACTCTTTATTGAGAAGTGTTATTTAAAGTGCGGTAAAAAAACAGTGATCGCCTCCAGCCCAATAATTTGAAATGAAAGCTCCGGGGTGTAAGCACCTTCAGGGGGAAGTAGCTTTCATTACAATGAAAAAATCAAAAAAGTGGCCCATTGAAGGAGAACGAGTTTTCAAGCCAAAAAAAACTACAGAAAAAAAAGGATTTTTAAAGCTTTTTGTAATTTTATTTGTTATAAAACATGCATTCTTTTTGTCAAACCACAGCACTTTGGGCATTTTTGTCATTGATTTAATGTAGGAAACTGGTGCATTTGTGACATGCTACTAGGGCACAGGGTGACTAATGCCCTGTCATAGTATTGTGCAATGCCATACATTTTAATGGCGTTTGAAACTTAACTGCCCTGAAGCAACTCTTTTAAAGCATCCAGTTCTGTGAGATACAGAATTATATTTCCAACCATGTCTGAACAAATTCAGTGACATGGGCAGTGTAACCTTAAGTTACCATATATACCATGGAAATAACAACACTGCTATGGAGTTTTAAAACTACAGCTGGACTAATGTTGGAGTAGTGACCCTAAAATAATTCAATCTTGCTTATTCACGTACCTTAGCATGTCAAATGCCTGAAGTGGATCAAGCAGCAGCAGCGAGTTACACCGACTATATTAATAAATAAGTCAATGATTATTTCAAAACTTAGAGGCGTATACTTTGTATAGAGCATTAGAACTCAGACTATCATTGGCTCTAAAAAATAATAAAAATGAAAGAAAATGGAGTAGTTCAAGCAGAAATTAATACACAGACACAGTAGGATCTTATAAATTATATACTGCTAGTCTTAATAGTCTTTAAAAAACAACGCTAAGTAAAAAAAAGAAGAAAACAAAACGTGATCAGAAAGGGGACAGAGGGACAGAAAAGAGGGACAGAAAGGGGTCACAGGCAGACAGGCAAAAACTGATCGGACAGGGGCTCAGACTAAGTTAAAAAAAAACAAACTAAGGGACAATCAGGTAGGCAGAACAGAAACAAGGCAGAAAAAGCTCACCATGAGGATGATAAAAAACTGACCCCAGCATCTGGTCTGATCTAGCTTATAAAGGCAGAGGGACACGTGGAGATAATGAGGGTTAATGAGGAGTAAACAAGCAGAGCAGATGATGATGGTTAAGTAATCAGACCAGAGCTGGTGACCAGAATCATGACATATATTGTTTATGGAGTTGTGTGGTGTCCATTCCTTAAGTTAGGTTTTCATAGAGCTAGGTCAGTGATTATTTTAGGAATGGGTTAAAAAAAAAACAAGAAATATAGCAGAAAACAACTGAAAGAACACCACTAAAAACATGGAAGAAAATCGGAATAAATCAAAGTTTGCAACCTATGAGAGAATTTCCTAAAATTCCTTAAATAAATACTAAGAAGTATGAGAAGCTATTTTCCATTCATATGCAAGGTTTTTGGATGGACATTCCAACTTATTTCTCTATTTGTTTACAAAGTACAACTCCTTTTTAACTTTCTATTTCTATTAAATCATATAATACTGATTTACTGCAACACTGTGTCAACAACAGCTACAGAAACAGAGCCATACTCTGCCAGGGCCTGAACCTTATCCACAAGATCTAACCTTAAAGAGGTTTATGAGTGGATTAAAACTGGTCTATGGATCCTATTCCTGGGTTAGAAAAACCTGCATGTAAAAACAGTAGATATAAACAGGAATTGACAGTTTGAACTTGCAAAAATACAGAAGCAGGAGGGATTTAATGTTGAAATTACAAAAAAGATAGTCAAGCAAATTGCAGCACATGTTGTTTTTATTATTAATCTTTATTCATTACTTTATGAATTTGTTCTAATTTAAAGCCTATATTTTATTTTTTTCACAACTTTATTAAGTTGCAGTTGGCACAAGAAACACTTGATTGAATCAAAATTTAAATAGATCCTCATATTGTAAAACTATTCCTTTCTTGAAAATAAATTCTCAAAATATAACATATTCCTGTTGGGATCCGGAGCCTGCCGCTCCATCTTTCCTCCAGCAGAGTGCGCCGTGGGTCTCCTGGGCTGGAGCCCT
>JAUZNJ010039821.1:0-10594 GCA_034780135.1 Jordanella pulchra | reverse complement strand
GGGGGGGGGGGGGGGGGGGCATAACAATGGCAATTAACGACTGTTAAAGAGAAGCAATTATTGAAAGTGGAATATGACTACAGGCATGGGATGACTACAATAACTGTTTGCCAGGCATGATGACCTGACAAATTAAGATAAACCAATAGTGAGCTGTTAATGACTGATAATGTGATGCTAATAATGCACTAATGAGAACCTGCAAAATGAATAGAGCAGATGAGCGTGTCTACTAAGCATAGAGAGAAAGAGGGCTAGCCATGTTTGTAAGGCGTTGTAAGTGGTGAGGACTGGCCACACTTCCATGGTATAGAGTAGCAAATGGGAGACATGGCCGATTCTTACATGAACGAAGGGATAAAGTGAGGAAGGTGTACCACCAGTAATTTGCTTATTTAGAGAGAGGGAACGTCTGATGAAGGAATAAGAAAACATACTCTATACCCTATAAAACAGGGGTGTCAAACGGGTTCCAGAAAGGGCCGTGTGGCAGCTGGTTTTCTTTCCACCCAAGCAGTAGCACACCAGACTCCATTCATCTCATCAAGTGAGTCTAGTCTTAACCCGATGACTTGATGAGATGACACCCCTGCTATAAAATATAGACATACTCAATTTTTTCTCACTAACAAGAAAATTGAAGAAGGCCGACGTTGTAGAGGAGAAGCTAAGAAAATGCCTTGGGTGGCAGCGATCATGATCCTTCCATAATAAAATGAATGACCTACACATATCTAGATGGAATAATTATTGGGCTAGGATTATTGACAATATAAAGAGCTGGGCTGCTATTATGGGAATGCTTTCAAAGATGAAGGGATTCTTAATAAGCTTATTAATTATATAAGGTGAATTTATATATACTAGTATCAGGAAAAGGCTGCATCATATGGGCAATTATTAAAATGCCTGGAACTTCCCCTAGAATCATACATATAGATGACTCTAAGAGATATTCTGAGGTGTTAATTAATTGACTCAAATCCTGAAAAGTCTAACCAGCTCTATGAATTATCCCAAATGATTTAGGATTAGGGCTGTACGGTGACGCAGCTGGTAGAGCTGTTGCCTTGCAGCAAAAGGTCCTGGGTTCAATTCCCGGTCCGGGGTCTTTCTGCATGGAGTTTGCATGTTCTCTCCGGGTTCTCCGGCTTCCTCCCACAGTCCAAAAACATGACTGTTAGGTCAATTGGTCTCCCTAAATTCTCCCTAGGTGTGAGTGTGTGTGTGCATGGTTGCCCTGCGACAGACTGGCAACCTGTCCAGGGTTTACCCCGCCTATCGCCTTTAACGCAGCTGGAGATAGCAACACCCCATTAGGGACAAGGGTGTAAAGAAAATGGATGGATGAACTAGATCTGCACAACTGGATAGGTCAGCAGACATTATTGTTAACCCATCTGACCACCTGCTCTAATAAACTCTCATCAGTTCTATCTGTACTCCTGTCCTATATAAACCTGCCTCAGGCCATAGGCTGTTGCCAGATTATTATGATAATATTAGTTCAGCATACCCTCTGTTTGCCTGCCTGTTTTAATCTGTTTGCTACTCGAGATGTTTGGGAACCACCTCCAGCGGCTCAGGAAGCTTGGGGTCAGAAGCTCAGGTCAGAAAGCTAGGAGATTATTGCCTGTGGAACACGAAAAGCTGGGAGACTCAGCAACATTGGTCTCCATGTGCCCATGGAGGGGCCTTGGAGCAGACGTGTGCCCATGGTGGGCCCTTGGAGCAGACGTATAACCACAGAGAAGTCTACAAGCAGAAGGGCACCCACGGAGGTCTGTTTCAGAGGAAGGTTCATCAGCGGGTTAAGGGGCCTCTGGATGGCAGAGCATGGGCTCAGGGGTCTCTGGACAGCACAGAGCGGGGTCGGGGGTCTCTGGACCGCACAGAGTGGCCTCAGGGGTCTATGGAGGGCGGACTCAGGGGCCTCTTGAGGGCAGAGAGCAGACTCAGGGGTCTCTGGACAGAAGAGAGCAGACTCAGAGAGAAAACTGTAAGGGAATCTGAATTCTGAGCGGGATCACTAAGTGGCCCTGACATAGGAGAGAAAGAACTAGGAGGTTCTGGAGGAGAAGAGAGAGGAAACTAAGGGGGTCTGGCTGAGATGAGAGGAAACTATGTTGATTTGGCTAAGGAGAAAGGAAACTAAGTGGATCTGGCTGAAAAGAGAGGAAATCAGGTGGATCTGACTGAGCAGAGAGGACAATAGAGGGATCTGACTCAGAAGATAGAACACTATCAGACCCAGAAGGAAAAACAATATTAGGCTCGAAGGGAAGGACACTATCAGGCTCAGAGTAAAGGACACTTTATAGATCAGACTCAGAGAAAAGGACACTATGAGAACATTGCTGAGGAGGTAGATAACTGAGGGGATCTGGCTGAAGATGTGGAACACTAACTGAAACAGGCTCTGAAAATGAGGTGCTGACTCAGACAGAATCAGAAAAAGACTCAGTAGAAGAAGAACTGACAAAAACAGACTCAGAAGGGGCTGGATGACAGGGAGGTTTAGGTTCTGGAGCCAAGGACTTTCTGGCAGGTGAAGGAGTGGGCAGAAAAGGACAAAGATCTTCTCTATCCCCATAGAAAAAAATCCTACAACTGTAAGCCCTGGATGTCAAGAGTTCTGGCTGCTAGAGGTGAGATAGCAGGAGTAGATATAGGAAACTTAAGTTGGGATGTGAGCTGCTGTTCATGAAGGCAATGACAGAGACGACAAGGAACAGGGGAGACTCTGATCTGGCTCTCGGGGAAAAAATATTTGCCTCACAGGAGAGGACGATGAACAGGAGTGGGGCTGACCAGCCAAGGAGGGTGTAATTCACTTCCGCCAATGGCGTCTGCGTTTGGACTCAGAGGTTTTACCAGAGGGTGGGTATATTGAAACTGGCTGATTAGGATCTGAATCAGCTAGAAGTGATTCTTGAGCCAGTGATTGTGGATTGGATTGGATTGTTGTCACAGGAAAGCTAAAATCTCCTTTATGTTGGATCCTAACTGAAGGATAGATTGGTCTATACCTTTTGGTCTGGCAATGGGTCAATTCTTGGCCAAATTATTCTGCTACTCTCGGGTGAATTTGTGGACCCAAAATACGAGACCGACAAGATAGCAGTTTTAACAGTTTAAACAAGGACAGCAACAGGAGTCGGCCACGGGAACCGGTTCTTCTGAAAGGAGATACAGAGGTGAGTTTCCAGCACAGAATGTTTATCATGAACTATTGATGACTGACACAGCATATTTGGGAGGAAATTCCAGAGTAGGGGTCGGAAACGAGTAACCAGATGGCTGCAGGGAATCCAAAATGTTATCCAATAACTGAGTCGGGGGCAGAGCCAAGATCAGAACCAGCAAGAGAGATGACTGAGAAGAGTCCAATCTGAGATCCAGTACCAGAATCGTAGTAATGGCAAAAAGCAAACACAAACCCCAGGGCCCTGACAAGCTTATTAACAAAAACGATTCATCTCCAAGTCAAACATATTTTAGTTAAAGACTCTTGAATAAAGAACTAGTGAAACTCAACTAAATTAAGCAAGTATAAACAAAGAGGAAATAAGAACGTGGTTGAAAACCACAATCAATGAGATGATGCAATGATATCACAATTTAGCATGGAGAACCAAAGTTTGAGAACCAAAGTTTGTCTTGAAGCAAGAAGACGAAGAAAGCGGGTTTGAGTTCCTTTCTCCAATGTGCCACACACCAAGGGAAGCTTCCTTAGGAGGCCTTCTCCTCCAGTCCATATTTGGCAGTTCAGAAATGTTGCAAAAGGTCTGTTTTGCAGTAAGTTGATTCTGAAATGTCAACAATCACCAGCACGATTCTTGAGCAGCCCGATGAGACTAACTGCACCCTTTACCTAGTGTATTATTATCATGGTTTAACACCCTCAAACTGTGCACTGTATTTATAAACTATAGTAAGCTTATGCTTTTCAGAGTTTAGCAAATCAGTATTAAGGTCCCCATAATTAAAAAAACGTTCTAATTTATATTCATACATTTTTCTTCAAACCACACCTTCAACGTTTTCATGCCTGTCCCCGATGTTCTGTAGATACAGCTAACCATAAATTTAGCTTCTTTTCAATACAGATTTCAAACAATAATCATTCAGTCATGCCCTCAGTCATCATCATCATCATTATACATTTTTGCTTGAATTTATCAAATATACACCAAACACAAAAATTACATTGTTTGTATTTTGGCTTTCAAAGATGCTAGATTATCTATAGATTATTAAATTAAACACTAAAACTAGGATAGATATATTAGGCCCTCAATATACAAATTAGTAAAACAAAGCATGATTAGGCAGATCTCTGACCGATAAGCCACACGGTTCTTCAGATAGGGTACTTTGAGTTTGTTGTGAGTGTACCAACAAGAAATATTGGAAACCCTGTAATACATTTAGCATGTTAAAGTCATAACATGCAGGTAGAGGAGAACCAAGGCAAAGACTTGCATTTGGATTCTGTCTTTTCATGTTTTAATATGTAAATTTACACTGGGACCAGGAAGACATTGATGAAGGATCCAGTAAAGAACAAACAGGAAATGAGAAGTGATTGGAAATAAGTCAATTGCATGTTGTCATAAAAAAAACATTCATTTCAGTATCCCTTTCTAAGGAAACAAGTCCAAGATGTCTTAACAAGTACATAACCTAACAATAATAACCCTAATATAATGGCTTATTTTTTTTCTTACAGTTCTTGAGCTTGTTCTTTACACATCTGGACAGAAGCTTTTTTATTGTAGCATGTCCAATAACATTGGTGCAATTGGTCAGGATATGAATGAATGTTGCTAATAAGAAAAAGCTGAAATGATTTTCCTCCCTTGTTTTTTGGTCAGAAATCCTATGTTATCCCACCATACAGTGTGGAAACCATATAGTGTTCTTTCATATGATCGATATTTTAATGATTGGCTAGCAGAGGTGGTGAGAAAAAATATAAATACTTGTCTGACAATCTTGGACTCTCCCTTTTCTCTTTAATTTTTCCTGAACAATTAAAAACATGTTCAGCTGTGGTCTTATTTTGCTTTGTGGTTGTGGATTTCGAGGGGCTTTGGAGGATCTCAACTGCCAGGAATTTTGGAGGAGCTCTGAGGACAGGAAAGAACTCAGGAACAGGGATTTAATCCAACAGATTCTAAAGATTATTGTTTATACCAAGCTTTTAGGCTAAACATTCAATTTGAGTTGCCTTTCATGGAGAAAACCTATTGGTTTCAATTTTAATTTTCAATTTTCTTGCTATAACCTGGCAAAACAAGACTGAAATCAATGAAAGCTGGCATTTGTTTATCAAGAAGTGTCTAAAGATGGTAATAATCAGTGAAATGTCAAATGTTATTTTCTTCTGCTTTTCCTAATCAGATAATTACTTTCTGAAAATATAGAATATACAGAATAAAGTATTGCAGAGATTAGCTTACCTCTTTTCATATTTTGTTATTTGCAGGAGGCTAATTAGCTTCTCACTTATCTTTAGGAAATTTGAAAGAGCTTTTACTTTAACACAGAGTGTGATTTCAAAATGGACATGATGCAAGGGCTGAAAATTAATTCCAGTTAATTATGGTCTGTGATTAATTTTCCCTCCCGCTGAATCAGGCTCACTAAAAGTCAAGTCTTTGAGAATCCAGAATTCAATAAGATGCTGAAATACATTTATGCTTGAGATGAATTCCAATTAGTGAGAACTAGACTTCTTAGAGCAGTGTGGTACCATTTTGTTTTTACTTCATCCGTCCAAGCTGAGTGTTTTGCTGAGGTTGCCCCGTCTGTCTCTCTGGGAGCCTGCCCAAGTAAACTGGTGTGCCCTCACAAGCATATTTCCATTTTCTGCTTCACTGAACTGGTGGTCCCCAATAATCCTAACACCATCATTTAGTTAGGCAGGCTCTGGAGTGCTTTCATTTTTTTCCTCCTCTCTATTTTCTCCATCTCACACAGTCAGCTTGGATTCCCTGTGACTAGTAGAGGAGAATTAATGTGTAGTTTGCTGGCCTTCTTCTTTCAGCCTCCTTGAAAGAAAGGAAAAAGCACAATTGCTTCCAGAAAATGTGTTTGAAATTCATATAAATATGTAATTTGGAAGCTGAATACTTTTTTTTTTTTCTGGTTTCCTCTTGATTCCCCTGCTTGTGTCTCTCTCAAAACGTTCTAGGTAGAACTGGTCTTTCTTCCTGAAAACACGCTTTCAAACACAGTAGCATGGTGAAGAAGTGCTTTCCATCATCTCCCCAATGCTATGTCATGCGAACAAGCAGCTTGGAGCAAAACAGCTGCTGTGCTTTCATATCAATGGAAAACAGAGAAAGGAGAAACAGAATAAAGGTCAGGAACGGACCAAATGAATATATAGGGAAGAAATTGGCAACGTTTAGCCGTGTTAGATTCTGGCACTCAATCAGGTACATCTTAAGTGTAAAGTAAAGAGACGCAGGAGTGCACAGAATTAATGTATGGAAATTTAAACTGGAAGAGACAAGGATGACCTCAAAAAAGACAGGAAGTTCGTAAGAATGCAATGTAGATGCAGTTGAAATAACAGTTAAGCCTATTCACTTGTCCTTTGCTCCCTGTTCTTTAAGACGGCAGAATTCTTCCTCTATGGAGATAAGGGTTTGAATATCCAGGGCAAGCAGTGCTCAAGCTTAGACCTAAAATCCAGAGGTGGGAAAATATCATAAATGAAACAATAGGCTCAGGATATGGATCAAAGAAGAAATCTTGTACACTAAGAGAATGAAACAAGCTTCTTTTCAGAGGTCGGCCAAGAACAAAGGCAGTCAGGGCTTACATTGATGGACGCAAATCCTGAGTCTTGGTAACTACGCACTTTGGCTTCCATTCTAAGCATGACTAATAAGAACTTTGATCTCACGCATCCAATCACCTCGCTTTCCTTTACCAGCTTGGATAAGTCCAGACAGATAAAGCAACAAATTTGCTCCTGGAATTTCTGCTGTTTGCCCTGTCAGTGAGCTTCTTTTTCAGGTAATCTTGCTTTCACATCAATTTAGACAGCAAGGGTTAAAAATGTATACTTTGTTGTCAGATCTCTAAAAATATTTACCTTGGTCAAACCACGTGTAATTCAACGACAAATGGTAATTTTGAAGCAAAATTTTGTTAAGTCATTACTGGGAATAGTTCAGTTACCAGTAATAGAAAATTAAATTTATAAAAATAAATAAAGTTTAATAGGGATGGAAAGCTGCTAAGCTACTAAGTTTTAGCCGACATTCAGTTCTATGTAAAAAATAAAAAAAGAAAGAAAAAAAGAAAGTAAATCCTATATCAGCCACAGGGTTTATGGATTTGTTCTGTATTTGTTGTTTAGTTGCTTTGCTCCAGTTCGACCTCATCCATGTTGAATATATAATGTATTGGTATTATCTTTGATATGTGGTTTTGTGCACTTGAGGGCATATATCAATAATTATAGAACATCATAAAGACGAGAACTGGCAGACAATGTGATCTCTTTTTCTCCCCAACTGTAGCACCTGCTCATCAACATTAGGAAAGGCGGTTATAAGCTGTTTCAGTGAGACAAGTACATTTCCCAACAATCCTGGAATTCATTCTGATACCATAGTACTTGTCCAAAATTCACATTTGAATAGATTTGTAGCTCAGGAAAACATATACTGCACAGCAAGAAGAAAAGCCAGGACCAGAGGGCACTGTGTGTGTTATAGTTTTTGTGGGACAGAAAGGGTTTGGAAGACATGATTTCTTTGTTTTACATCCACCTCTTCTCAGCTTTTGTGCTTTCTCCCCTTTAATATCTTGTCATGTATGTTGGACAGAGTTTCCCTGCATTCCAACTAAACAAATTACTGTAATTATAATTAAAAAGGTTTCCCTTCTAAGCTTAAGTTAAATCATTTATTTTAGGGCTAATTTAGTAAAACCTACACCCTAAAATTCATTACACACAAACACTAACTGTGAAGGTTCTCGGTTATCTAGATCATGGTCAAGCTTGGAAGGTTTAGGTTTAGGCAAACTAGACGTGAAGTTTTCTAGAAGACGTTTCACCTCTCATCCAAGAGGCTTCCTCAGTTCTAGAGCAGGATGAAACAAGGATAAATATACTGTGGGTGTAACAAAGAATAGGGGAGGGGGGGAAAGAAACAAATCTGAATCTGATCCCTCCAACATAATGGCCAATAGAGTTCACCTGGATGGTCGTTAGGGAGGTTCCGATGAGTCGTTAGCTTCATTTTTAGAGTGGTTTTGGTCAGATGCCTCTTTAAAGGTTGAGTCAGGTGAAGGTAGGTTAGAGGTAAATCTTTGTTGTCCTCAAACAAGTGTCTTTTGGTCTTCAGATGTAGGTGGACAGCAGAGTCCTGTCCTGTGGAGTTAGACCTCCTGTGTTGAGCCATGTAACTGTGCAATGGTTGCTTGGTCTCTCCAACGCACAGGTCTCTGCATTCTTTACTACACTGAACAGCGTAAACCACGTTGTCGGCCTTGTTCCTAGGTGTCTTATCTTTGGGGGGAATCAGTTTTTGTCTCATTGTGTAACCGGGTTTGAAGTGCACAGGGATACAGTGCTGGTTAAAGATCCTCCTTAGTTTTTCAGAGACTCAGCAGCAAATTTATACATGGAAGAACTGGAAAACAGAGCTCTACTCTCATAGATGGGCACCAAACCTATTCACTGGGTCAGATATGTGGATGACACATGGGTCAATATAATAACCAAGGACAACACACTAAATGTGTGTACCCATAATAGCAAACAACCTAATGCAATAAACACAAAAAATAAAATTATAAATATATTGTGTGTAAACGTTTAAATAAAATACTAATACTTGGGAAAAGATGGAGGAACCTCCACCGATATGCAATTTATCAGTATATGGATAATTCCAGAATTGGAGAAAATCCCGTGTTATACTTTGAAATTTTAAGAAACCATAAACAAAATAAGGAAACATGCAACTGTTTTGTTATTCAAAGTTGCCTAACATATATATCAGTAGCTGTAATACAATTGCTTTAAATAGCTCTATAGTACCCCTAAAATGTCGTTGTGTAGTTACGAATCCTTTATATAAAATTATATATATATTTTAAGGGAGATTTCCGGTATAATATTGCTGATATATCTTACTTGTAATGTACTGTACTGTTATCATATATGATAGTAATTATTCTCTAAAACTGTGTCCAGCAAGATATACCTACCCATGTTACTAAAACCTTTTAAGCCAGGTTAACAGATAAAATCGACTAAAAGACTTGGCAGTAATGACTCGCATTCATCTCCTCCATCATATTGTAAGTAATCACCTGGACCATCTCCCGGGATATAATGTGCCTAGAACACCTCCCTTAGAAGGTATGCAGGAGGCATCTGAAAAAGATGTCAGAGCCACCCCTGCTGACTCTTCTCAATGTGAAGGAAAAGTGTCTCTACTCCAAGCCTCTCCCAGATGACCAAGCCCCTCACCCCATCTTTAAGGGAGTACTCAGCCATTCTGTTGAGAAGTCTCATTTTAGCTGCTTCAATTTCAATTCAATTTAATTTATTTATATAGCGCACATGTAACACATGTCTTCTCAAGGCACTTTAAAAAGACAATTCAATCAAATCACACAGAGTGGCTAAAAGTTTTCTATCTAAGGAAAACCAACTGATTGCATTGATTCATTGATTCAACACCAATCCCTCACACCAAGCATGAGTTTAGATTGTTTCTTGATTGTATCTGGGATCTCATTTTTTCTGTGATGATTCAGATTTCATGACCATACGCAGGTGAGGGCTAAAAGACAAACCGGCCAAATTGTGAGCTTTGCTGTTTTGCAAAGCTCTCTTTACCACAATAGACTGCAGTAACTGCATTATAGCAGCAGCCGTACCGATCCCTTTTAAAATCCTTTTCAGATTTTAGTCTTTATTTTCAGAACGTTATGTGGTCAATTCCTCTCCTATATGTCTGACCTTTGAAAGTCCTATACCTCATTTTGCAGACTGAGATCTTTCAATCAAAGGCTGTTAGTGGTTCTATGAACCCTTCTTTAAACAAGAGCAGATGAAGCCTTCAGAGCTGTGAGCACAAGATTTTGTAATGCTTTTTGAAGCCTAGCCCCTATCGGTTCTGTTTTGTGCCTGTCTCCTTCTGACCTTTTTTGCCCCCAGACCACGCTCCCGGATTCTAATTTGGATATCTTCAGCCATCCTGCTTTGTTAACGACTCGGATTCTGGATCGCGGACTGGAACCTTCTCAGTTATCCGATCTCCTAGCTCTGACCCCTGCTCGGCTCTCCTCGACCTCAATTAGAATAAACCAAAAAGGATTCTATTGCTACTCACCGCCAAAGTCGCAGTCTGGAGTTTTCTCCCAAGTCTGCTCGGGTGCTGCCTGGTCACCTGCACTTCTGGACTCGTCCCTGTTTCCTGTTGAGGTCAGTACAATCCCTCTCCTGCCTGCAAATCAGTTCAGTTTCTCAGTCTCAGTTTCTTTGAGACTGTGGTCCCAGCTCTATTCAGGTCATTGACCAGGTCCTGCCGTGTAGTTCTGGGCTCATTCCTCA
>JAUZNJ010039820.1:0-34763 GCA_034780135.1 Jordanella pulchra | reverse complement strand
CAGTCTGTGTGCAATGAATAAATATAATGTACAAGTTACACCTTCTGAATGCAATTACTGAAATAAATCAAGTTTTTCAAAATATTCTAATTTACTGGCTTTTACCTGTATAATATTGATATCAAAAATATCAATTTTATTTGAAATGTATCAAAAACTAGCTATTCAGACAAAATAATATTAATGTATATAGCCTGCCATAGCCTATTGTAATCACCATAACATTACGGAGAAAATTAGTTTCCTGGCTAAATGGTAGTGTATCAATGTGATATATTCAGTGTAATCTCATGGGGAAAAATTATACCTGTCGAATGAAGATAAGATGAAGATATAAAAAACAGGTAATAACTATCCCTTAACTCATAGGGTAAAGATAACTGTCTGAATATGAAAGGACATCTATAAGCCATCTGAGAACCATCTTCCTATAAATATTTAAACGATTGATGACCCAGTATTGATCTCATGTAATTTTGCATTAAAATCATGCAGCAGGATATACCAAGTGGCTCTGAGTTTTATTGAATCAAACAGGCTTATTCTTTAACAGAAATATAATATAACCAGCTATTAGTTTTTAAAAATAAATTTGGATATAATCATTTAAATGAACATGATTTTCAAATAAATCCTCCACCGCTGTTACAAGAAATGATTTATTTTCTTAAAGGTATAGCTAGCAACTCCATCGGTCCTTCACTTCCAGGCTTTTCAGATTTGCTTGTTTCCAACCTAAAAACAACGTGAAACCCACAACTCTATAACAAAAACGTATCACATTCTTTTCTCTGGACCCTCTGTTTAAACCACGGACCAATAAAACACCAAATACACAACACACAGCCACATTATTACTACTACGAAGCTAGACTGAATTTAAGCCACGCTCTGCTTCGGAAATGACAGGCAAGCAAGCCCTCACTGGTGTTTTATTGGTCACGTATACACTGTGAAATATGGTGCCAATGCTGGGTTTGGAAACTCCTAGATTATTCTCACCAGAGGTCATTAAGGTATGATGTGTAATTTAAGAATTAAAGTCCCTCAAAATCTGTACAAGTTTTCATTTTTATCTATTATAAATTATCATAAATATTATTTTTATCTAGTACTGCTAATATTGCTAAGGGTACCCCTGTGTCCAGTTACCAATTTCACTTCAGCCTAAGTTTCCCTGATTTCAGGTTAAAAAAAAAATAGTGATCAGTAACAGTGTTTTATGAAACGGGCCTCTGGTAGGCAAGTTAAGCACTTTATTTTCTGTAGTTTCACATGGAGCTAAAACAATACACACCTGTGACAAATGAATTAAACCGCAACCCTTATATTAAACATGACCACCAAGAAAATCAAAGAACTTATTTCAGCCAGGCAGAGACCATAGGACTAATTAGCAACTGATGCATGACTAGAGGTAACTGATGCACGACTACAGGAAAACACAGATACTTAGACACTAATTTCTTGTAATGTAAGAGAGATAACTGGTAAGGGAGTTATTTTAGAGCTCATCTTCTTGGTACTCCTGATCATGGGGTTTTCTGAACAATTATTAACAATAATTAGGTCAGGAGGAGGCAGTGGCTTGCTGAGGGAAGTAAATCACAGCCTTCTGTAACCCTGCTGGAGGAAACTTTCCCCTCTGTACACATTACTGGCAGCGCTGTGGAAAACTGTTGAGGAAATAAAACACAGCTCATCATGTGTCATGACTTTGACTTGTAAACATGACATAAAATCAAATAAATGTCAACTCAAACTGATAAATCTGTCACTGCTCAAGGCTTCTCAGCCAGTTAGCTGTCCTTGTAAAAACAATTTTTTTGGCTATACAGTACACCAGTAGGCTGATAGAGAGCACTTTTAATTAAAGAAATCCTATCTACTGAGTATTAACTGACATGTATCGGTGATGTATTATTCCAGAGCTAAGGCCCTTCTGTTTTATTTGAATACTTTAGAACTACTTTACAAAATAGCCAACTATAATAACCATATTTTACTCCTAATGTCTGAGAAGTATAGGTAAATTACAAATGGTAAAAAAGAAATTAATACAAATGCAAGAAAGGCTTTTAATTATGTAAGAATAATTAAAATTCACTAAACTCCCTGACAGTGTAACTCACACTAAAGACTAGCTTTGAAGTTCTAAAATCATTTAACAGTTTCAAATTTATATCATTTAAACTGTAAATGATTTGGATAAAGTCAGACAAATTTAGATGGTAGAATAAATTTAAAGCTAACGTGTAAAATGTTGTATTTACTTAGATTCACTTTGTGGGATTTTTGGTTAGATTTGAAAATTCTAACAATGCTGAACTATGCAGTGTCAGATTAGGAAAGGCATATATGGAGATAAAATAATCTCTATTCACTTGTACGCTTGTAATACTTTGTAAGCTGGGAAACCTGTTTGTGTGTTTGTGTGGGTAATTGTACTGTATGTGTAACATTAAATTTGTAAAATCTAAAAAAAAAAAAATTATCCGAGTAACTTTGGGTACTTGCAAATGTGTGCTCAAATGCGTACAGCAATAATAACAAATGACAAGTACAAAATGAATTACTCACACAAACATGGTTGTATTTCTACCTAAATTAAAACTTTACATGACTTGCATTAGTTTTGGCTACTGCATGTATGTCTACCTCTGACATTTAGCTGAAGCCTAACAATTATCACTATATTCCTAACCCAAACAACAAACCTAACCATTACCAACACATACCTATCCCTAAACTTAACATAAACTCAGTCCATCATCTTATTGCGTGTTGTATTGTACTTTTTGTGTTATTATAAAGACCAATCTTGGGACGAAAGTTGAGAAATAGCATTTCCTAAAATGTTGAAGTATGTAACATGAGCTCATGAAACATACCTGTCCCTATGCAAATGCATATATATTAATTATTTGCTTAGTCCTAATCCTCATCTGCACTCTTAACCCCCACTTCAAGAAGATAACTTTTCCTCATTGTCGTTTGTCCCCACAAGTACCCAAAATGTGCCCTCACCAGGTAACAAATACAACACACAACAATCAATGAATACATGTGCACAACTCGACCGATACACAAACAACTTTGCAGTTATGCATGGATAAGATTACTTAGTGCAGAAAAGGATTTTTAAATTAATTTGAAATTGTCTCAAGCCTTTCATATTCATTTACAGTGCATTTAAATGCATGTGGAAAGCTGGGTCATTTAATTTTCTTCACTTAATCATTTAATTTCCTTCAGATTTTTGTTATTTATTTCTCTATGGCTCGATGGGAGGACATTACTGTAAGGTGGTGGAACTGAGGACCCAGAATTTGAACCAGACACCCAGAGACAGATTTAACAGTTTATTGAAAGGAATATCTGGAACAGGAACAGCATTGAGAGTCACTCAATGCTGTTTCCGAATGTAATCCTAAAACTTTGATCAGAAGGGACAGAAACAGGTCAAGACAAAAATCGTGCAGGTCCAACAGGGGTTCAGGTAGGATCAGGGTCTCAAAGGTAAACAGGTCAAAACAGGCAGGCAGACAGAGAGTACCCTGGACTATAAGACTTGAAATAATCAGGCACCAGCTTCTGGTCTGAGACAGGCTTTAGTGCAGGTAGAACTGATGAAGAATAATTGAGAGCAGAGCAGCGGAGCAGGTGGAGAAGATCAGGTGAGAGCTGGTGCACAGAATCATGACAGTTACAGAGAAGGAAATATAACCCCACTGCATTGCGGGGCAATGGGGCAACTGAAAAGTTTGTTTACATTAAATGCACGCATCATTTGCCTTGTATGTTTTTCCAGAAAATGTTGCATGCTGTGTCTTAATGACTCTATCAAAGCAGATTATCTGCTGTTTAATATGTTACAAAAGCATCATCATTTAGGTGGCTATTCCATTTGCATCTGCTCTTGTTGTTGCATCTGTTGTATCTGATATATTGTGAAGCACATATTGGTGAAAAATAGCACATTATGGGGACCGACTGTCCCTTGTGGGACCGTGGACATGAGGAGAATTGCTGTTTCAGGGTCAGTAATCACGTTTAGGACTAAGATGTGAATTGGATTTAGGTTGGGATTAGGTATGAACCGTCATGATTAGCTTTAAGGTAAGGGTAAATGTTAAGCTGTAGAAATTCAATAGAAGTAAATGGAAAGGCAAGTTTGTGTGTGTGTGTGTGTGGGGGGGGGGGGGGGGGATTCGGGGGGGGTGGGTGGGTGGTTGTTTAAGATTTTTCGGCTGATTTACTTACTCTATGATGCAAAGCAAATATGAAATAACTGAACAAAGCCTAAACTGTTCAATGATTAAATAGAAAAAAGTATTTCATGAGCACTTCAATCCCAGTCTGGATTTGAATCCCTATGTACCAGATGGCAAGGAGACAACTCTCCTCTCTATTAAAGGAAAGGGTAATAACTTCCAAAAACTGAGATACATTTGTTGGTTATCTGAGCTGTATGGTAACATTTTAACGCTATATCCCTGACATGTTTCCTTCAGCATAGAAATTAAGCGCAGCGCGAGGAATGTTTCCTTGTTGTGCTATATAAGTTATATGTGGCTATCGTTTTATTGAGATTAATTCTTGACTCTGGGGGGTCGGGGGGATCAATGCTCAAAAATCTATAACCATATTAAAACTGTATCTAATCATGTGGTGCGCCATTTCTGTGGCTGTTCTTGTATTTGATCTTGTGTCAGCTTTCTGGCTTTCTAAAACCAAAAAATCCTGTGTATGCAGGGATTTACTCCCAAACTGATTTTGAGTTCTAACTTATCTCACTTTCTGAAACAGAGCCCTAGTATGTATAAACTGTGCAATTATAAGCCATAGCAGATGAAGATGAGGACTCCTGGGATATCATGGAGGAATTTTTGGTCTAGGCACGAAATCAGTGATATTATGTTGCACCATAAGGCTAAGTCTAGGAGGACTGTTTTTAGCATCTTTAGAGCAAAGATAACCTGTGATTACTATTTGACAGTCTCACAGCTTCTGCATTTAAGCTATCACCTTCAGTGTCGGCATGGATGTTAAAATCCTCAACAATAATGACCTTGTGAGTATTTAACACTGAGTTAGATAGGAAGTCTGAAAACTGATCTAAATTCAGAGTTAGGCCTGGGGTTGTACCTAAAAACATTGTTATTGAAACTTAAGCTCTTAAAGTGCTTGCACTTTTGCACAAAAAGGTATTGAAACATATTTTTAATATGTTGCACTTCCCCACACTGATAGCAGGAATGTCACATAAGAGAAGTGCACAACTTGGAAAATATAGTGCTTTAATAGAGAAACCTCTCAGAAAGAGCCATCTGGAGAATGAAGAGACTACCACTAGGTGCATCTTCTTCTTCACCTGGGGACAGCAACCAATGCAGCCTTCTAGATATCAGATTGAGTACCAAAAAGTTCCAAAATGAAAACCATTCCAAAGCTAAAAAAATATTCTATTTCAATGTTAAATCTGTCAGAAAACTCACTCCATTTCTTTTTCTTCTCTAATGCAACCCTGACCATCCATTCTTTATGTTTTCTGCAGTTATTCATGGGGTGATATGTTTTGAATATGTGTGAGCAAACACAGGTCAAATTAATCTTCAAAAAAAATATATTTATGAGCAGTGTCTCTGTACCATGAAGACTTTTAATCCATCCCTAATATAAAATGTTTTTTCATCAACATTTACAGACTTAATCTTCTTTTAACTCAGTGCATGAATGAACATTTTTAACTACAAAGACTTCATTTATTACCGTTTCAAATTTCCCCTGTTACCTTCTATACAAACCTCAGTCTACGTCCATCAGTTTGAGCCTTGTGGGTGGTTTGCTTTAAATTCTTTTTTTGTGCCTACTTTGTTTGCCCCCGCCGGGCTCCCATCTACAAAAAGAAACATGGCTTCAGGGCGTCAGGCAGCTCCGGCAGCTTAATAATTCATGGCTTGTCAATGTGAATCATGGCACGTTTCCCCTGCTGCAATCGCAGAGATCATTTCCTCAGCAAAGCCTGTTAAATGCCTCTGCCATTTGTCACAACAGTAATTAAATGCTTCCAATTGATCCGACCACCTGCAGTCAGTACATATGACCTGAAACCAAGTGTGGAAACACACAGGTGGCCCTCCTAGAGGCTGACTTGTTGTTGTGTAAACAGAAGGCTCAGTTCAGATGAGATTATTCAGATGAGAGAGCTGTGGAACAGTTTGAATATCCTCCCTAGGTACTTATCATGGCATAAATACTTCATCACACAACAAAACTCCAACTAAGTTATTTCTTGCGAACACTACAAAACCCCAAAATGCTGCCTGGCTGGAACATTATTATTTGATTCTGAAGTACATAATCAAACCCTTTTTACTGGTACCAAAAATTAATAGTAATCTTATCCCCATTTTGTAGCATGCACAAAGTACCTCGTGATAACACATCAAAAGAAACCTTTTTGAAATGTAAAGAAAAAAAATATGACTGAAATAAAGTTGTTAAAGTACTGTAATATAAACACTCAGAGGTTTTTATCAATACGATATTGAAGCTTCTTTGTCAAAAAAAAAAAAAAAAGAAGCTTCTTTGTCAGCAGTCACAGCTCTCACCTTGGGGAACACTTGTTTTTGTCTTTTCAATTGCTTAGATTAGAAGCTTGAGGATTTCATGTAAACTTTGTCACTTTGAGGATGGAACCAACCAGAGGAAATAAGCCCTTTGTAATTTCAATTCAATTCAATTATACTTTATTGATTCCCGAAGGGAAATTCAAATGTGTTACTTTTCAGGGAATCTCTCTTGAGACAGTACTGTTTTCTTCCTGGTTGAGTCTAGTAAGGTTAGCAAAGCATTTTTAAGGCTAATCGCTATTGTCTCAAGAGTTTAATTTTGACTGCACGTGCTTCAGCCATGTCTTCCTTCAACTGAGAAGTTTTTAAAAAAAAATGTTAGACATGAAATAAAAATGCTTTCCAGTGGATACAAACTATTTGTAAGCATAAATGTCTATGCTAAGCTATAAATGAATGTTCATTCAAGCCTCACTTTCCTCAATATAAACAGAGAAGCTAACCTTAGCTTAGCTCATATATAGTTCTAAATTTAACATTAATAATTTGAGCATATGGCTACTGCTGTTGGAACACATTCACCACTGGCTTAAAGTTAAAGTCAAAGTTATTTAATGATGACTTCATTTGATGATTTTTTAAACTCAGTACTTAACCTGAAGATGCATTGTCAGCACTTAATCAGTGCCGGAAGCAAAATCCATATCATCAGCTGAGTTACAAATGTACAACAGAAATCTATCTAGGTTTCCACCAGTAAAGTAAACAAGGTACCAAAGTAGCTATTTCTATCCTTAAATCAGTACAACATGCACAACTGTATGAAATAATTATGATTTTGCTGAGAGAATGGGTATGTATATATTCATTCCATCATAGTGTTTTTCTGACGCCATCATTTGTCATGCTTAGAACAGTCCAGCGGAGTATTATTGCACCATGTTTATCCGTATTTTAGTGTAGTTATTCTTTGGATCATTCACTATATTCCAAAAAGATACAATGAAATGCAAAGATAAAAAAATAGCATGAATTTTTACAAACCCAAAGCCAAAAAATGTGCTTTCCGAAAAGGGGCAGGGATTGAATTGCTGGGATAGATCAGATACAGACAATTAATATAACAAATAGGATGTAAACACATTCTCTCAGCAAAGCTTTTTTTTTATCCTTTTCCTTACTCTTTAATATATATACGCTTTTTATAATTAGTGATAGATATAAGAAATGTTGATCCATTTTTATAAAATGCAGTCAGTGGCAACCCAGATATATTTCTGGTTACGCATGAGCTGATTGTATGGATCCTACAACTGGTGTAAATTGGGAAGTCACATGCTTTGCTAACATTAATAGCCACAGCCAACGGTACAAGCTCAGGAGGTAGGATTTCCTGAAGAGTAGTTCATGAGAGATGGTTTACTTTCTCTGGTTGTTTTCTCCGTCAAAGTGACAGAAGTGGACACAGCGGTTGTGCAGGGGTTAAGCATGCGACTAATGTGTAGAGGCTTTGTCCTTGCCTGGTGACCTTTTCGGCATGTATTCCCCCCTCTTTCTAAAGGCATTTCCTGTCTACCTACTTTTAAAGATAGGGAAAATAAAGGCCACAGAAGTCTAAAAATAATCTAAAAAAAAGGAAACAAAGGACCAAAGTTGACATGAGCCCAATAAAACAAGTCCTCACAAAGGTGGAAGAGAAGCTACAGGCACATAGAAAGCAAGCCAGTACAAAGAAGGATAACACACTCATACGTAAGTGTGATATATTGGGGGTCTTGTCCCTAAATCTGCTTGCATAGAAAATTCAAAATGCACGTCGAGTAATTTAGATATGTTGTTTTATACTGCTCATTACTGTGTATTAAATACATTATAATAAATACCGCTCAGATCAGTGTTTATTGCACATGTGCACTTTTGGGAGAATTCTGACTTCATAGTTCTGGATAGACTGGTATTAGCCCACACAAGGCTACAGGTGGAATCAATACTGGAGCCCAAGTCTTTTAGCTGATGAATGCAAAAAGTTTTGTTTTTGGCTTAAACAAAACAAACAAAAAATGTATTTGGAGCTGCAAGCTGAACAGAAGGAATGGACACTTAATCAGGTGATTAGCTCTCCCCCATTGTCCTTTGGAGTTGAATTCTTTACACTTTCAGTTGACACTATTTATTATTATTACCTCTGCCATGCAGGTTATGTTTTCGGTAGCGCTGGTTTGTTTGTCTGTTAGCAACTTTACAGAAAAAGTTATCAACGGATTGGCTTGAAAATTTTATCAAAAGTGTGTTGTGGGATAAGGACCAATCCATTAACTTTTGGTGGTGATCCGGATCAGGATCTGGATACAGGTATTTTTTGATAATGATGTGGGTCTGGTGTGAAAGTGGAGGTCACAATATGTCCAGGGAATGAGCTGCTTGGTGGAGGTCTGCTTGAGTGCTTTTCTGGTTCCTTTTATTATCATTATTATTAGTATTCTTACTGTCATTCAATGTTATTATTAAAATTATCTAATCAATGTAATAAATTTGGCAAACTAGTTATTACTAGCCCTGAATGTACAAATTAAAGGTATAAGTCAAATATAGAAGATCTTTCTTTGGATGAACCATTGTTAACACTGTAGAAAGTGTTTCACAAGTAGTTTTTTTCCAGTCATGCTGTTATTATTTTCCTCTTTCTCTCTCTCTCTCTCTCTCTCTCATTATGCTGCAGCTTTACGAGATTTATTCCATGCTTTTGCAGACAAAACTTTAATCACTGCAAGGATCAGGCCAGTCAAAACAGTTAAATAATTCATACATACCATATTGTCACAGAACAAGTCCATGTCCCTGTTTTGTTTTCTTTTTTTTTCAAGTCCGTGAGTCAGCTCTTCTACTTTGCAATGTGCAAACAGCAGCCGTAATATCACTTTCTACACCGCTACTGTAATAACATTTAACACAATGTTTTTTTCTAATTTATTAGACCCCTAAATAAGGGACCTTTCAGTGACAGCTTTTGTCAGAGACAGCTCATACAAAATCGGTACTGTCCCCAAAATCAGGGATGTCTGTTCACCTTTTTCTAGTAAGATAACACATAATGGAGTATTTAAGACATACATAAACAGCAAAGAACAGCTTTGTAAATTATGTAAGCGAACTGAAAATTCACCAAAACCAAATTTGCCGAGGTTAGAAAAATTCACTAACGGATCCCAAAATGAGTAAAAATGCTTAAAAAAAAAAGTAGTTCTGCTTTAGTCGTTTAATAGAGATTCAAATTGATTGATTTATTTAGAATAATCCCCTGCTTAGCAGACATTGCCCCCTATTAAAAGTGTGTCTTAGCAAAATCTAAACAGACTAGCATGCACCATTAAAGAAAATGTACCTTTTTGTGTGTCTATTTTATCCAATTCCTAATAAGCGGTGTGCATTAGCAGTTATTGGCCTTCTAAAAGGTTCTCCTGTCTACACAAGGCAACACCGTAGTGCTGCCTTACTGACCATTATAATTTTTCCTCTGCCTGGCCAAGGCACTTTTTCATGTTGCTCAGTTTAATTTGAGGGCTAAATCTAGAGTTGGTCGAGGTAGTTCCAAACTTCTTTATTTTCAATAAAACTAAGAACACAGTACTTCTTAAATGACTAATTGCAATGTTTTTTTTTTAATCTCCCCAGATGTATGCCTTGACACAATCTGATTCAGTTCACAGAAGGGATGCTTAAGAACATATTTTCAGTTTCACTGCAGGCTATTGTTATGACCCCTTGTGGAGAGGTTGGGCATTTACCTGTTTTGTAAAACACAATGTCTTACATGCAGTAAAACATCTGAGGACCTGGTAAGGCCCTCAGCTTTTCAAGCATTAAGTGCCAACAAACTTGTCTGTGCTCTCCTCCACAGTTATGTCACTGCTTTTTACTTTGTAGGCACATTGCTGCATCGGCCCAGAAGTCTCATGTCAAAAACAAAAGCCACAACACAAAACAAAAAGCCACAACAGAAATAAAAAATCCACAACACAAAAGCATAAGTCACAATGGAAATACAAAAGCCACAGAGGAAGTCACGCAACCTGCAACAGAACTAATAGTGCCTGCAGCTCATCTTGTAATTAAGGATCCAAAGATCATACGTATTAGCAGTGCTACTTGCCACGTAATAAATGGTCCATTTAAATCAGTGCTCCGAACCTTAGACATATATAAAAACCAATTGTCTGCTACTGTCTGGCATTGGTAAGATGTGTTGCCGCCATCTGGAACAGGTCCACAGACCCAGGAGGAGATTCCCAGACCCCCACTGTTGGAAGAGGCTAGGCAAAAAAAGAGGAGCTGGGTGCCACCAAAGGGAAGAGTGCACAGAGCACCTCCCTTTGTTGGTGCTGGGAATGGTTTCCATTCTTTGCACCAACAGAGGGAGATCTCTTTCTTCAACAAGTCTGCTAGTTAATGACTTGATCTGTGATAGTCAAACTGATTGACGCTGTCTTACAGAAATTTGGCTGAGGCAAGAGGATTATGTGAGCATAAATAGGGCAACTCCCTCTAGTCATTAAATTCTTCAATTACCCAGAAAGAGTAGAAACGATCTCTCAGCCTGACTTACTGATCAGTCCAAAGACTGTTAATCGTTACAACTCTTTTAAACATTTAACCCCTAATTTCCCTCATCCAAATTCCAAAACAACAAACCCTCCTCTGCTTGTAACTTTCTATTTTCTGCTAGGTCATTTTTTAGATTTTTATATCACTTATCAGAGTTCCTATTTGATTTAGTGTTAAATACTTAAAAGGTCATTATAGTGGGCAATTTTAAAATCCATGCCAACAGTGAAGGCGATAGCTTAAATGCAGCTTTTAATGCTATCTTATACTCAATAGGCTTTGCTTAAAACGTGAATAGTCCCACACATTCTTATCTTTATACTTTGGACCTTGTGGTTACATATCACATTGAATGTGGGGAAATAACATCTGTCCTCTCTGACCACTTTTTATTAACCTTCAAAATTATTTTAACAGAGTTCTCCTTCACCAAGCAGTTTATACAGAAGTTTACTGCTGTATGAAATGACCCTTCGTAAGCAAAAAAAAAAAAAAGTTGTTTTTCTCCTGATTAATAGAGGACAATAAGAATAATCCTAGATTTGTTTTTAATACAGTTGACAAACTTGCCCAGAGCCATATCTCTGTTGAAGTGTCCATTCCCCCTGCTCTTAGCAATAATGATTTCATGGGATTCTTTATAAATATGATTGATTCTATTAAAAATAAAATCACTGGCACCCCTCGAAATATGATTGGTTTATCTGCAGAAGGAGAGGCAGCATCTGAGGTAACTATAGAACCTGAACCAGGCTTAGACTGTTTTGATCCAGTTGAACTTAGAGAGTTAGCAGAACTATTAGCTTCATCCATGCCTTCAACTTGTATGCTAAATCCAACTCCAGCTAAGCAATTTAAGGAAGTATTCAGTCTGATTTCCACCTCAGTTCTAGATATGATTAATCTATCCCTTTAAAGGTACTGTATATGTACCTCAGGCTTTTAAGGTAGCTGTAATTAAACCTTTACTGGACTTAAGAAACTGCCTCTTGACCCAGATGACTTGGTCAATTATAGACCTATTTTTAATCTCCCTTTCCTATCAAGAAATTATGCAGAAAACATTTGCTAAACAAGTGTGTGACCACTAACACCATCATGAACTTTTGAAGAGTTTCAGTCAGGTTGTAGAACTCATCATGGCACTGAAACAGCTGTGGTGAAAGTCACTAATGATATTCTCATGGCGTTAGATACTGAACTTGTATCTGTACTTGTTCTGTTAGATCTCAGTGTTGCATTTGATTCAGTTGATCATAATCTTTTGGAAAGACTTAAGCATTTTGTAGAAATTGGGGGAACATCACTAGGCTGTTTTAAATCTTATTTATGATACAGATTGCAGTTTCCTGTCAAAAAGAGCTTTTCTCTCCACTGTTGCTACATTCTTGCTTGGTGTGAGGGATTGCTGTTGAGTCGATGAGTCAATGCCATCAGCTGGTCACCTTAGACATAAAACTTTTGACCAATCTGACTGAAATTGTCACTGTAAAGTGCCTTGAGATGGGCTGTGTGTTTTCTACTGGGGCTGATGAGGTCATATTATCCATTGCCCCCCACACTAGAGTCTCACTCTGTCCACTCTGAATGGTTCTGACCCGCAAGGTTCGATGCCCCTCAAGTTCTTCAGCATCACTACCTTCTCCTGAGCTTGAACCGGCTAATTTCTCAACCACAAACCAATTCCAGACTAGATGTGCTTTTCAGACCTATCCATTGCCTTTATTTCAAAAATGCTCCTAATATCAAATATAGCAACTTTTGTCTGTGTTAATGGAGTGTTTGTTGATAAGGCATAAAAGCATGGAACCCTGTCCTCCTGAGCGAGTGGATCTGTCAAGTAGGGCTACCTGCATGCTAGAGTAGTGAGAGAGAGATAACCTTTCCTTCCAATCCAGATTGCAAATGAAATGTTCTATGGCTGCTAATCTCCCAAACACAACATCAGATTGCAAAATGGGATCATAAAAATAATTTGTATAAAAATAAGCTGGTGATTTTTTTCATGTCTCTCACTTTCTGTTACTCCTGTTTCCATGTGTCCCCCTGCACTGCTCTTCTTTTCTTATTTGGATGGTTGGCAAAAAAATAATGTGAGTTATTGACATTGGAGTGTGGAACTAAAGAGCTGAATTTTATATAATTATAAATATAATTTTATATAGAAAACTACTACTCTTAAAATCCTCACCACTTTTCCCTTGCAATAAATACGGGGTGGGTATTTATCATATTGTTTATCATTATCGTGATGAGTCATGATAAGAATTTTGATTAATAGTCTAAATGATAAATTGGAATCAATGATAAATAAAAAAAATCCAGAAACTGGGTGCATTTTTCAGAATTTGTATTTGTAGAAATTTTCTTTCATTTTTCTTTCATTTTCATTGATAAATCTAAAGAATTAGATTAAATGCGGTTACTACGAGATGTTTAGTAATATAACTCATATTTTCTTATGTAACTGATATCCTGAAGAAGCCACATTTAAATGTGTTTGTTCTTCAACAATATTATTTGTGATTGTTGGGCTGTGATGTATGTAGAAAGCAGCCACAGCGATAAAGGTAGCAGAGAAAGACTGCCCAAAAGTAATTTTTTTTTCAAAAGCACTTTTATTCTTCACTATATTATCCCAATATTGTGATAAGATTTTAAGTGAGTATCTCCCAGCCGTACCAGCTATCCCAAAATCTCTCTGCACTGCTTTGACAAAGCGTCATAGAAAAAAAAAACAAACAGAGGCATACAGAACCTCCTGCAGCTGTTTGATAATAAATACGTAATTTTTGCTTTGAAGTCATCTAGCACCTTTTAGGACGGCTAATAGCAACTTTTCTTGCTGAGGATTTGGCAACACTGCTACTGATGTTACCACATGGAGATGTTTTATTTTACTAGCTATAAATCCGAGTGCTGCTACTAAATGTAGGATATTTCTGTTAAAAATAAGCCTGTTTGATTCATAATAACTCAGAACCACCTGCTATGTCCTACTGCATGATTTTAATTCAAAATTAAATGCGAACAATATCGGTTCATGGGGGAGACAGCCCATATTACAATACAAAGTATTTGGCAGAAAGCTCAAAGCACAGTGAGCTAAGTTAGGTGAGATTTTTCTTAAAAGGAATGATACAAATGGTGGTCCAAACTTTAACAGCAAGTTTGTGAACTTGGTCATAGAAACAATGCACTCATCTGTTGGTGCTGTGCCTTTCATGCAGAAGAAGCTGTGGAAAAAGAGCAGAGCTTACAACAGTTCAGTACCACCTGTGGTGTGACATCAGATCTGCAATGGATGCTGGGAGATGTAGTTAGAGTCTGGTTATAAGCAGTCATATTCAACAAAGTTTAAAGGGCTCGCAGTTTGACTTTAACTTGCTTTTAGCTTGAAAACTGGTAGCTTTAATCCTCATAGCTCTAAGCTAAATGGTTGTTAGCTTGACTGAAATACTTTTGACTCATGAGCTGTTTACTTTAACTATGAATTACAGTTGGCTTGGGTAAATGATAGGTGCACTGTCTAGACACTGGTAGCTTAAAGAGCATTTTTAGTTCTTGCAAGTGGTATTTTTTTCTTGGATTAGCTTCTAAAACATTTTACCAAGCCATTCTTTAAATAATTATAAGTGTTTTGAGTGTCTTCTGTCCTTTACACAAAATATATAGACAGTACCACATGTTTTGATCAAGCAGGTACATCTGAAGTGACAGACACAGTATTTCCTGTTTTGATATTCCTCTATTTCACAGTGTATCCAAACTATTTGTGATTCTCTGTGATGTGCAGTAGAGTGGACCAGCCAAATCATTCTATTACAAAGTCAATGCGACAATAGTGAATCATATCAAGAAGGTATCTTTGGATGTAGATTTAATATTCTGGTCTCTTCTGTTTACATCTAGTTGTTATGTATGAAGAAAACACTTGAAACAGAATTTGTCACAAGTGTTGCAGCAGTGTTTGTAGGGAGGTTTCTGGCACTTCAGAGGATGTTTGCAATTAATGTTCGTCTTATTCGGGGAATTATTCTGTAATTGAAAGAAAAATGCAATTGGCTTCCCAATATAATGAATGCTAGGCATCTTCACAGGGACTCATCAACTCAAATTTATCTGTGCTGCCCAATGTCACAGCAGCGTCTCAGCAGGCTTTACTCGCAGAAGCGGAAAAACTACAAAATACCTCTGAAAATTGAGGTCAGACCTCTGACAACCAAACTCTTTTGAGGTTTGTTAGGGCTGAGAATGTAATGAGGAAACACTGCCAAAACACTGGGATTTGTGGGTAAAAAGGAGACGGATGCTGACATCTGACTGCCAACTGTTCCTAATGAACAATCTGAACTGAAGACAGGGCTGAATGAATGCACATTTCTAGAAAATGCTTCATGTGTTTCTCCAACTGATGCAGACTTCAGACAGAAGGGCAATTACAGCAAGGGCACAGACAATAAAAATAATTTGTCTGGCCTCCAACAGCTTGCTAACATGGTGACATCTGCCATATGACACTTTCTGAGTTTGCTTGTCTGAAAAGCTGATGGCAGTCATGTGTTCCCAAGGATTAACAACATGCCATAAGGAATCACCCCCTACTATTAACACTAAATTAAATTAGAACAGAAGAGCCATCAATTCTGTTATCTAAATGTCTCTTCGTAAACTTAAAATGGGAATAAGACCTCCCAAATTCTCGCTTCTGCTTTAAAATGTGTGATTAAAACGTATTTAGAAGCCAACCTCAGAGGGCCTGGGATTTAAATATTTTAATAATTAGAACTGGTCAAATACACATTTACAGTACCGTGGTTATACATCTCAGTTAAAATGTTTAAGAAACGTAAAATGTAAGCTGTTATGAAAATCAATCTATGTACCATACAGTAAAACATTTAAATCGTGGCATACAGGCATTTGGCTTCTTGTCCTACTGAGATTTTTTGGAAGCCCTAGTTGGTTTAAGCAGAGTTCAGCTCATTATTTCTGGCTTTGGTGTTACTTCTCTTTGATTTGACAATGATGCACTACCCAGTGACGGAAGCGAGGCTGCTGTACACAGGTGCCATTGGGCCGTCTAACCATCATCAATGGACAGTAGATTTATGTTAAAGGCATTCGGAGTGTTAACAAGTTCTGATGGAAAACAAAATCTGCATCTCAAACAGTCTCATCAGCAGAGGCAGGAAAAAAGTGTTCTAAAATTTCATTGTTGATGGCTGATCTGACTTTATAATTGATAAGACACTTTGGACCAACATCAATAGACGATATAACTCATCCTGTCATTTCTTACTGTGGAAGCTTTGCACTGGTCTTTGAGCAACTTTTATTCTGGTAGCCTAATTTACAAGTGATTACAAGTTTTACTTTATCTCAAAATAGAAACAAAGGTTCTTCTGATTTTTCTTATTCAGGAGTGATATAAAAGGATGCAATCAATTTTAGCCCATGTCTGTGTGTGGACTGTAGTCCACTACCTGTGAATCTCAGCGGGTTTTGCTTTTTTTCCCCTACCACACCTTTTCCTTATATTAAACTGTGAACAGCCAGCTTTCTGTAGCACTGACTTTTCCTCAACCTTGTTTTCACCTTATTTTCACCATAATTGTCTAGGCTATAGCAATACAATTCACAACGAGAACATATATATTTTAGGTCTTGCATAATATATACTTTGAAATATTTTTTAAGCAAGCAAATAGAATCATTATTTACAGAAATAAATTCTTGATATCAATCTATATGTATCTAATCTAGTTATACTTTTTAATTGTATTTTTACAAATAAATTAAAAATATTTATTTTTAACTTAAGATACACCTGTAGGATGTAAAAGGGGTTTTGAAATAGTTGTAAAACAGGTTTTGTTCTAATTAAAATGTGTTAACTTCTAATTAAAATGAGCAATAAAGTGACTTTCAAGCCAAGAAACAATAAGATTATGTAAAAATTCTGCAGTTAGTACTAGAACAAACAAGGAAGGACTGATGTTGTGGAACAAGCTACCAGTTTTAGTCCGTGAGGCAGACACCCTGTCTACTTTTAAGGCTAGGCTTAAAATGTTCCTTTTTGATAAAGCTTATAGTTAGAGTGACTCGGTTTATCCCGAGCTTTCTATATAGTTATGCTGCTTTAGGCTTAGACCTCTGGAGGACATAGGGACCACTCTTCATCATTTTATCTGCTTCATTCAATCTCTACTCTCTCATTCTGCAGTATTTGTTAGTTCAACCTCTAACGTTATGCTCTCTGTTATCTCATCATGGTAGCTTCATCTGGTCTTTTCCTGCTCGGTGTGGCTCCATCCTGGAGAGAAATGTTGATCTGACTATGTTTAAGATGACGTGTTGTGAAATGATCACGGCCAGGAAACAATAATACACAGTGTCTCTGTGCAACACACTGACAGGTTGCATAAATGTATGTCTGTAATCCAGAAGACCTGAAGCATTCCTAAAATTTCTGAAGCAATTAAGACTACAACTATAAAAGAAACTGAATAATGCAATGTTTTTTGATTGTCCTACTAATAAAAATGTTGCCAGCTCACAAAAAAGAAAGAAAGAAAGTTGGACACAGGAATATAAAATAATAGATCATGTCTCACAAACTTCTGTGGAACACCAGATGAAAGTTATTTGCGGTAACCCGTGGTGTTTGGGGGCCTTTGGGCTTTTTCTCCAGTTGTACTCCAGGCCCTCTGTTTCAGTTCATGAAATCTCCTCTGCCAAGAATGGCAGCAGAACAAATATGTTTATAAATCTGCAGGACCTGATTACAGATCTGGTTCACAGCACAGGACCATCACAAACAAACACCACACTGTTTTTAGCTTGATTAACCATATGTAAATAACACCTGCAGGGTAATCAAACACACATCTACACCCATCAGAATATAACAGTTTGTATTCTACCTGTTTCAGACGCCTGCTTACAAGATCTCATCAGCATCATTACTTTCTCCTCTTATTTTTTCTATTATATTTATTTTTTCAAAGACCCATGAAGGATAGCTACTGTGTCACATTTTAAGGCATGATGTAAGGATCTGCAATTTTGGGGTACAATTATGATTGGCAAAGCGCTTAAATGGATTTACTTGATTATAATTTCCCCTTTTAATTACTGGTTTCATCATTTGCGGTTAAAAAAAATTAGAAAAATGTGTGAACCAAATTGCTCTTGTTGAATTTAACATAGCTTGCAGAACTTATGCTTTGTTTCAGTATTTCTTTTATCATGTTCATTAATGATAAATATAAAATTATACTATAAAGTCCAATTAACCTCCAAATGAAAAATATCAAAAAATAACTAAAGTCAGATTATGATATTTTCACATTGATTTTTTGTCAGTTCCTAGAGCAGAATCGAAAGGAAGCATTGTCAACAGTGAAGGCAACCGCTTCACTGCCTCCACCATACATGACTCATGGTACATGAGTACATTTTATCTTTATAGACACATTATTTACAGAATGTCTTTAACAATGGAAACAGGACTTGTTAGAAGAAATGACAACATTCAATTCAATTCAGTTTATTCACAACACGTCATCTCAAGGCACTTTACAAAGAGAATTCAATCAAATCACATAGTCAGATAAGTTAAAAGTTTTCTATCTAAGGAAAACCAGCTGATCGCATTGACTCATTAATTCAACAGCAATCCCTCACATCAAGCATGCATGTAGTGACAGTGGAGAAGAAAAACTCCCTTTTAACAGGCAAAAACCTCCAGCAAAACCAGGCTCAGTGTGAGCGGCCATCTGCAGAGGCCGACTGGGGTTAAAGGAGACAGAAACAGACATACAGAGAGAAGCAGCGATATAAAAGGTAACTGTCATCTAGCTCCACAGGCACCCCGTCCAGGAAAGACACAGCCAGGCAGACGGGCTCCAAGCCAGCTCCCATGTCAGAGGATAAAAGAGATCACATCCAGTTAGTCCCAGTAAGAGAAACAGGACAACACTAAAAAACAGGCCAACCTCCAAAAACTATAAACAAAGGTGTTGACGGTAGCAGCCCAGCCAACATTTCTCTCCAAGATGGTGCCACAGACAAACAGGAACAGACCAGACAGAACTACCATGATGAGAGAAAAACAAAGAGGGCATACAGTTAGAAGTTAAACTAACAAATACTACAGAATGGAAGAATAGAGATAGAATGATGAAAAGTGGTCCCTACATCCTACAAAAGTCTAAGCCTATAGAATCACAACTATAGAGATAGCCCAGGATAACCTGAGCCACCAAAACTTTGAGCTTTATTAAAACGGCAAGTTTTAAGCCTAGCCTTAATAATTAGAGTGTCTCCCTCACAAACTAAAACTGGTAGTTGGTTCCACAGGAGAGGAGCCTGAAAACTAAAAGATCTGCCTCCCATTCTACTTATAGAAATGCTAGGAACCACTAGTAAACCTGCTGATTGAAAGCAGGTGCTCTGCTAGGAACATAGGGAACAATCAGATCTCTGATATAAGATGGAGCTTGGCCACTTAAGGCTTTATGAGTTAGAAAGAAAATTTTAAATTATATTCTAGATTTAACAGGAAGCCAATTAAGAAAAGCTGAAATATGATCTCTGTTTTTAATTTTCATCACAACTCTGGCTGCAGCATTTTGGATCAGATGAAGGCTTTTAACTGCAGTTTGTGGACTTCCTGATAGTAAACAATAACGATAGTCCAGCCTGAAGGTACAAACGCACGGACTACTTTCTTAGCATCACCTCTGGACAGGATATTTCTAATTTTTGCAATATTCCGGAGATGAAAGAAGGAATTTCTAGAAACCCCTTTGATTTGGAATTTAAATGCCATGTCCTGATTGAACATAACACCAAGATTTTTTATTTTATTATCTGAGATTAATTTAATTCCATCCAGATAAAGTGACTGACTAATCAGTTTATTTTTCAGAGACTCTGGTCCGAAGAAAATAAATTCTGTTTTGTCAGCATTCAGAAGCAGAAAGTAAAAAGCCATCTAGGTTTTCATGTCTTCAAGACATGCCTGTAGTCTATGCAATGGGTTACGTCATGATTTATAGACAGATATAGCTGAGTATCATCAGCATAGCAGTGGAAATTAATCCGTCCGTCCGTCCATCCATCCATCCATCCATCATACACCCAGGACAGGACGCCAGTCTGTCGCAGGGCAACACATAGACACACAAAAACGTACAACCATGCATGCACACACTCACACCTGAGGACAATTGAGAGATGCCAATTAACCTAACAGTCATGTTTTTGGACTGTGGGAGGAATCCGGAGTACCTGGAGAGAACCCATGCATGCATGGGGAGAACATGCAAACTCCATGCAGAAAGACCCCAGGCCGGGATCAAACCCAGAACCTTCTTGCTGCAAGGCAACCATAATTCTACGAATTGGGAGCATATACATATTAAAGACAATTGGTCCTAGCACTGATCCGTGTGGTACTCTACAGGTAACCCCGGAGCATGAAACTTTGAGCAATAATTCAAGCCTTTCCAAAAGAATATTAGGATCAACTGTATCAAATGCAGCACTGAGATCTAACAGGACAAGTACAGATTCAAGTCCATTGTCTGAGGCCATGGAAATATTATTATGGACTTTCCCCAGAGCTGTTTCAGTGCTGTGATGAGCTGTAAAAACCTGAGTAAACTCTTCAACAGGGTAAGATTTCTATTTGACTGTGGGCAAGAGAGAAGGATGCTGTGCTTGTTCCTTAACTGAATCTATTGAAGATTGTATTCAGTTCATTGGCTCAGTCAAGACCTCCATCTGTAAGATTTTCCTTTTCCTTGAATCCTGTGATCTTCTTCATCCTTGAACACACATCCCTGATGTTGTTATGCTGGAGCTTGCTCTCCAGCCTCTTCCTGTACTTTAGATATGTAGGAGTCTTTGACATTTGCATAAAACAAGCCCAAAGCTTTGCTTTCCCAGGTATAGCAGCTGACAAATACTTGGAATGTTGGCAGTTAAGGAGAAAGTGAGATATGGTTAAAATCACCTGTTATTTCTGTAACTTAGCCACAAAAGAACTGATTTCATCATGCTGTGTTTTCAGAGGGTATAATGTGAATTATTACCAGCAGAACTCTTTTCGCAAATAATATGGGCAAAAACTATCTACCAAGAGCTCCTTATCTGGGCGGCAGTGACAAATCTTCTCAGTAACATGTCTCGGGTGAAAAACATTGCCAACCAACCTCTGGTGTTTTCCATTCTTCTTTGAATCTCTGTTTGCTCATATGGTCAGAGGCCTGGCAGAGACTCTAGAGTCAGGGATATGATCCTGTAGCTATGTTTCAGTCAAACATATAATCCTGCATTGCCAATATTCTGGCTGGGTCCTTGCTAGGGTCTGAAGTTCTTCTAATGTGTTTCTTAAAGATGTTAGATTGCCTATTAGATTTTATGGAATTTATTTATGGAAGTTTTATTTCAGTTTTATTGATGTTAATGAGTTGCTGCTGGGTGTAACAAAAATCAACTTGCTATGGTTGCACATAATAACAATTTTTGTTATGTACTTGTAAATTGCATATTACCTTAGACTGATTCCGGACACCGCTTCCAGACAATGGAGATGTAGGCTTTTTTAAACTTCACTTTTAAACAGTTAACTATGCACTGCCAGAAAAGACTGAGGTTAACTCTTCTCCAGGGTTTTCAAAAATCACAATCTTGAAATTTCTTTAGCAATACTCCCTGTAAATTACTACTACCATCCTCATTAGTGGTTCAAAAAGTAAATGTAATTTGATTTTAAATATAAAAAACACTTCACCTCCTCTGTCTGACAAAAAATGACTGGTGAGATAAAATGATAAGTCTTTGTTTTTAAGGTTTACTTTAGAAAAGAGGAGTCCTAACATGCAGCACTATTATGAGGTGGGAGTTTGATTATACTCTCATAAAGTGGCTTGCTGTGGACAAAAGAGCCTTAACGTTGCCTCAAGTCTTAAATTGAAGCTTATACATCTACCACATGCAACCACCAGTACACTTTCTCAGGAAAAAAAGTGGTCTGCCCTTTTGTAATACTGCATTTTTTCTGGCTGCACTACATAACCCTGTAACTGTGGTTTCTTAATAGTCTGAATAATTTATTTATGTGATGATAGCACAAAAACCATAGAGAGGAGTTGAGAAGACTCTTTTTAGTGGCATTTAAGGAACTTGCTTTCTGTTGTTTGTATCTGGACTGAGAGGAGCAATGAAATAGCAGTGGAATGAGTTTGTAAAAGAGAAACAAAAAATGGAGTAGCTGCATTACTACCTTATTATTATCCCTTTTAGATATATTTCCATCACTCCAGGTCTTATTTAAAAAGAAAAACACAGATTGTGATTAAAAACTTGTCTTAGTCTGTTTTATTACCATGTGTTGGTTGCCAGACATCCCATGGCAATGGTATTTATTATCTTATTGCAAAGTTACATTCAGTTGACATCTCCATAAGCATCTAATGGTAATGGCCGTGGACATTAACTGTCATGTATTACGTGGCTCTACATAGTTGGCATTAGCACCATAATTACACTGCTGAGGGCTAAATTAGATTTAATGTATTTAGTTGCCATTTAAAATTGCCACCAAGGCTGTAAAACAAAAATGACAGAAATCCTGTTTTAAACAGGCAATAATTAATCATCAAATAATAGGAATTTGAAAACACCTTTTCTTCACATTTGTTTAAAAAAATGAACAAAAAAACTCAAATCAGGTAGGAGGGGTGACACCATAAGCCAACACATTAACCACCAGGGTGGCTGAAAAAAAATCACAAATGTGTTTTTCCACATTAAAAATTTGAAGGTATTTTTTGCTGCTTCCAAATCAAAGAAAGCCTTATTAAATTTCCAAAGCTTAAAAAAAAGATAAACAGCCTCTCTTTTTTAGTGGTTCAAATAAACACAGTCAGAAAGTACTCATGCTTATCATCTTCAGCTTTATCTAGGACTGGGTTGCTGGGGCAGCAGTCTAAGCACAGATGCTCAGACCTCATGCTCCCATGATGTCATAACATTCGTTTGAACAACAGAGACCAATAAAAGCTGCCTCTAGGTTCACAAAGATAACACTGACTGTGTTAATTAATTAAAGGTATAACTTTACTCCTTGGCATTTCTCCCACTGCCAGGAGCAGCATCCCACTCTCACTGTCAAAAATGATGAATATTTTTAGCCATAAGGCCAGAGAGAGAGTTGGATAAATGAATTAATGGGGAAAAAGTCTTCCTGAAACTTAGAAATGTTATGAAAGTACCTGCTGAAGTGCCTTTCAGAGTGACCCTCATCAATTTTAGAAGAATATTGGGTTCCTAAGAGAGAAAGAGAGAACACTTAGGGACATTTTTTTGTAGTCAGTCTCTCTGGGTCTCCTGGCATCATTAAAAGTTTAAAGTAGTTAGAGAAAATTGAAGAGAAGTAATCAATACTTAATAAAGCTGAATTACTGAAATTATAGCCAGCTTTAGGCGTAACAGATGAGAATTACTGCTGCAGCTCAGAGGACACAAACACAACATTTCTTCTTTTACAATTTTGGCTAAACAGCTTGAGAACATGTTGATATAGCTTTGTGACAAAATTCCAATTAACTCAAAGGAGGTAATTCAATGATTTCATGGTATATCTTGCTCAACAACTGCCCAAAACGCTGAGCCAACCCAAACAAAATGACCTGCGTCTAATGACTGGGCGATGAGTTAATGAGCAGGGAAGGATATTGAATCCAAGCTGGAGTCTGGGAGCTCCTCAGTTGATGATTATTTGAGCCAAGTGTGATATTTTAACCTCCATTTACAGTTTTGTCTTGTCAATGTTTTATGATAAATGTGCAGTCTAGTATTGAATGCTATCTGTTTGATTTAAGCAATGCAAACTGGAATATGGATTGGGTTGATAATGAACATTTGCAATGATTATGAACTCATGTGAAAACAGTGCATTGCTAAGATCTAGCATGTTTTAAAGGATATTTTGATTCTTTGCATTTATGATCAATATTAAATGTTAAAACAAAAACATTTTGTTCTGGCTGCTGCGTGGAAGAGCTCTGATAGGGGAACAGAGGTGGATGATTACCCAGGGAGACTTCAAAAGGGAAGGTGGCAGAGAAATGGGAATTATGGGCATAATTCAACCCAGGGTAGGAATGGGTTCCATTGAGATGGGTTGCTTGAACGGAGGTATCTTAACATGGACTCCAGCTCTTGTTTCATTTAGTCTGTTTTGCAGTGTGACGCTGGGTAATAAACCAAAGTAAATGACACTTTAGCATTAAATGTAGAGCAGACCTGTTTCCAGACTTGGTTGAAGAAAGTGCTGTGAGAGGTGTTGCTACTTGGCTGTAGTTAGAAAGGTCAGCTTAAACTCTGTGATAAATGCATAAAATACGCAACCAAATTGGTTTCATTCTGGAAAGTTTGATTGATCCCACCTTAAGGCTTTGCCAGACAATAATTTGAGAATGACAGAAATCTTAGTATTGTCATCTGGGAAGGGGTGAGGAAAAAAGGAAAAAAACAGAGAGTACTGGAAAAAAACCCCTCCAAACCCTCCAGACTCACCGCGCAATTTGTCAGGGGTAGGGGAGCAAACTTTTTTGAGTAGAGTGCTGCAGGGGAGATGGTGAAAACCCAGAGTTTTCTGAGGTTGTGGATTGATCTGTTGAGAGGGTAAGTTCTGGAGTAAATTCATCACCTGATTGAACTGTAGAAGAGATTTGTTGTGCTAATTCTGATATGATCAAAGAGTAGTTTTAAGGGAAAGGCTCTGGTTTTGCTTGTCTGAAACCACTCCCCAAAGTGAATCTGTTGGGTCTGAGTGGCCTCAGTGATCTGACCCACATGCACAAACACCAAGGAGACAAGACTGATTTAAAGAAGGGATGAAAAGTTTCATCAAAAATGCTCTCCTGTCGTTAGTTGCCATGAATACTAGAGTCTTGACATATTCAGATAAGGATAAATAAAGAATTTATTTGAAAGAAAAATGCTCTTTGCAGGTTCTGTTTTTTTGGTTCTTATCAAACACAACACAGAAATGTGAGGTCTCTCTGGGATAATGACTTGCCAACCTGGTGGATATACACCCTGAAACGGATAACAATAGTGATGAAAATACTTATGAATCTTTTTGAAGTGACAGTAGTTCAACAGAATTCAGTCGATTATCAGGTCCTGCAACTGCTGCTCCATATGTTTAAGCCTGATGCCTCATTGGAGGAGGAAAATGAAAGGGAAGATGGAGTCAATGGGGATGATGAGATGAAAATGAGATAGTGACTAGACATCCTACAGATTTGCACAATGGTAGGTGTTAAAACGGCATGTTTTAAACCAATAACAAGATAAGGTCTAAGTAACTTGCTTTTAACCCCGATTGGGCTCAATATGGCTTAAATATTTGTTGAAAAATATTTCAACAAAAGCTTCTTACAAACATCTGCTAGCCTAGATACATTCAACTTTCACCCTGTCTCCTTCATGTGAGTAATTAAATAAATCATATCAACATTTCTTCACATATCGATTGCATTAGCATCTTGTCAGGATTACATCAACCTTAGTTTCTGCACGTACCATTCATCTCACATATAGCTTTATTCTGGTTTCAGTGCATGCAGAGCTTTTTTTTTACGCAGGGTGAGCAAATCCAGATGTGTGCAGATGTTTGTAGGTTCTGCCCCAGTGCCACACAAATTTTTAAAAATCCCACATTTGACTAGGTTAGATTATGATTAAAAAAAAATCAGATTGGTTCTGGACCTACAGTTCCCACCAAGAAGTCTACTTTAAAGGAGGTTTGGGGATATAAGGGAGTTCAGCCCAGGAGCCAAAGATCCAATGAAGGAGTCATGCAGAAGTAGTCACCAGGAATGCATACAGGAGGGTTGACCAATGATGTCCCAGGTAGAGGAAACAGATCCCCTGCAAGCCAGGTTCAATAATCAAGGGAGATTCAGAGTTCTCTAAGACAAAGCCAGAGAGCTCAGGATTCAGAAGGTAAGGTCCAGGGAACTGGTTTACCGGAAGTGAATTCGGGCACAGGAATGTTGGGTTTCTTGAATAACAAAGATTTGGAGACTAGCAATTACCGCATAGCGATAATACCCAGGTGCTAAAGTGCTGTCTGTGGCTTCTTGAATAGTTTTTGGTGACGTGAAATGAGGAACACCTGTGAGACTTATCCCAGCAGCAGAACTCCTGGCACGATCTAGAGGAGAAGCTGAGACAGGCATAAAATTCCAAAACCTTAACAATGTGGAGGTTTGAAGGCTGCAAACAGGTTGTAGATTTCTGCGACTCCCCTTTATTTATATTAACAAAATAAGCTAAATTGTTTAATTGCTATTGTCAAAGTTAATGAGTCAATTCAATCTGCTGGGTTTCCTTAGATAGAAAACCTTTAATCAATCATTTTATGATTTTTAATTGAATTAATTGCGAAAAAACACTTTCCTTTTCACAGACATATGAACAACACCAGACATCAATGTACCCTGAAAAAACTTCAGAAAATAAAACAAATTATGACCAATAAAATTAAAAATTAAATAGGGGCTTGTAAAATGAAGTGGGACCTAAAGTATAATGAAATAATTGGTTGTATAAAACGTAGCATGATATTACAACAGTTTTAAAGACCAGTATACAATTTTTTTAAAAGATAAAAAGTCCATATTTACCTCTGCAGCTAGGGGTCGTAGTGCTGTTCCCATAATAGAACTATCCGTTCTACTTTAAGATAGCATGTGAATTTAAAAGTCTGGTTCCTGTGCTGATGAGCTTTTAACCTGACTCCTTCATGAGATGTTCTCCTAGAGTCTACTGAAAATACTCTTAATGCTGTCTACATTAAAGTAATATACTGACTACACAGAACTAGCTTAAACTACCCTATTTAAAAAAAACCCTTTGAGTGGAATATGTTGATTAAAATGCTCTCAGAAGGAAATAAGCAGATGCAAAAGTCCTTAGCAACACAGAAGAGATCTACTGCCCAGCAAAGACAGATGCAATTAGAATGATAGTGCTCAGCCATATGCTATTTTACTTCTTGTCTGTACCTCTGTGGGGCTCTGCTTGTATCCATATGGATTGGTAACACCTCACGAGTGAGCTGAAGTGCTAACACTATTCCCTGTCTTGCAGCCTGATGACTCTCAAGGATTTTACCCTCTTCGAGTTCTGAAAAAATATGGCCAGGCGCCAGCAGTGATGTCTGCAAATGCATAATAAAGCATGTAAGGAGTCCACAGAGGATAGGCAAGGACGCATTTGCTTGGGTTGAATTTGGATTTCTTGACAGGGTGTGACTTATGCATTTGCATAACATGCTGAAGGGACTGTTTCGGCTTGCACATGCTGCTTAAGGGTGCTCATAATTATAGCTGTTTATTTTTCCTTTTTTATATCAGTTTCTGACCAGTTTTAAACTTTATTTGCAAGATTTGTTCTTAAGTTTTCACATATCTAATCTTACCCCCTATCATGTCTGGCTTTAATAAGGCCCTGTACATTTTGCTATATATTTTAAATGTATATTATTTCCTTCTTTATCTATGAGTAGAGAATATTTTTTTGGGAAGGAGTTCAATCTTTACTAATCCTCGTCAATTTTATTTAAAGTGTTGCTGGTAACATGGTATGAGAGGTTTGCTAAATGCAGCACTACTCTAGACGTACAAAGAAAGACTTTAAATCAAAGCACATTTGTATCTTAAAATGGCCAAGTCAAAGTCCGAAGTAAAATTTGAAAATAGAAAAAAGCTGAAAATGTATACCAAGAAATATTCTCTGTCCAATCTGAATGATCCTCGACTTATTTGCTAGGCTGATTGAGTAAATTTTTCAGTTTCTAGATATCCCAGACTGGTAGAGACATACCCTAAAATACTTTTATTTTTATAATTCGGAGGCCCTTTTCACAAAGCATGTTAAACAAACTAAGATTCAAGTCCTCAGCTTGAATTGATCTAGCCTGAGGTAGGAAAGTACAAGTTTTCAGGTTTCACATCGTCTTGTTTGAGGTGATTCAATCAACTCTGGGTAACGTTAGAGTCGAGGGCACGTTCACCAACTATGAAAAGTCATCATCAGTGGAGCTGAGATTATTGATCAATGATTTTATTTATTAGTCATATAACGCAGCCACATTCTTAAAATGAAAAACCATTTTCTGCAAATGCATTGTCATTAAAATTTTGGTAGCAATTCGCTTCCATAAAATTCACATTCTTAGTCAGAACTTTAATAATAGATTTCTATAATGACATTTTTTTCCACAGAAACTGAATTTCAGAATGTCAAGAAGCAAAAATTATACAAGTAAGATTTTAGTGTCATATACCTAGAAATGTTTACACATTTTAAGTGGCTGTTTTGACTTTTATTAACTTGGCTGGATAGGTACTTCTATCTAAATGTAATGAGCCTGAATTGAGGACCTAGAATTCATGCCAAAAGTTTAACGATTTATTGAACAGTGCAAGAGGATCTGGAATGACAGTAATCGTCAGCCACAGCAACTAGTATTTCTGGGACAAGAGTTGTTTTGTGAGTGTCCAACAATTGAAGAAGAAATTTATCTTCAGATGGAATATCAGAATGACTAACCTCAGAGGGATTTGGAGGAAAGCCCAGACAAGAGGAGATGAAGCTGGCTGGCATATGACATGACCGTCAGGAAGGAAGTGAGAGCAGAAATTCCGCAGGTAAGTCTGCTGACTTGATCCCTCTAGGTTTTGCCTGGTTCCTTTGAGGAAGCTGAGAAGCAATAACCATGCGAAGAGATGCAGACTGAATTGCCTCGAGGGTAATAGCTTTGCTCTTTGTTGGGAATAAAAACTGTGTCAGAGCCGGGAGGTCCAAGATCAGAGGAGAATCCAAAATGTAATCAAGAATCGGAGTCGGGGACACAGCCCACATCAAACCACTACATCTCTTAAGAAACCAGCAAGAAGTATTATGTGGTTATATTATACAATGTGAACGTAGTTAATTTCACAGATAGTTCATTACTTGCTTATTTTTATACAGAAGCTGGTATGAAGGATGCATTGATCAACTGTGAAATTGGGGTTTGTAAAAAACAAGAGAGATGGCTGCAATAAAGGCTGAGCTTGGTCTACCCCCTCATAAGCTCATCACAGAGTAACCAACCAGATGGGGTTAAAAGCAAGCAATGACATCTATTGTGAATATAATAAGAAATTTGTTTTTGGTCATATCGCCCAGCTCTAATGGAGGCTTATGAAGCCAAAAGACAAGTTCAGCCAAGTTGTGCTTTTTGGGAAAGGGCGTGGTTGGCATAGGTGAAAATAATGAGCATTCAGCTTATCAGTAAGGAGCAGAGTAGGATGTAAAAATCAATGATCAGTCAGGCCAGAATCATAAAGGTACATTCACACCAGACGTGAATTTTATATTTATAGAGGGTGGATCTAGAATGAAGCAAAGCAGAGCGAGGCAAGGGTGGCAAATGTAGGGAGGCAACTGGCACGATTTTAGTGACCATGGCGACATTTGATCCCTGCCTCCCCTGTGAATGCAATTGAAAAATCTTACCTTTTGTTTACATTAACGTTGCGAAATGCAGTCAGGGACTAGACGCAGCTGTGAACAAAAGTGAGGAGCACAGTGGAGACAAGTTATTTTTTCATAAAAAATGGAAAATAGAGAAAGTAATTTTGACAAAGGATGAGGTGGGAATGTGTGAAAGACCACTACATCAAGATCAACCTACCCTCCAGTTATTGTTATTTGAGAAGAATCAACAGTTTTTTGCTAAGCTTTTCTCTTTTTCTGTTTAGAGGATTTAATAACTCTTAAAGAGCTCCCTGTGACTCTCCATTGATTTTCACCGTAGTGATTTGAATAATACAAATGTTACTGCATTGCAAAACAATACATTATTTTTTCTTAAGATGAAATTAAAAAGTTTTACTTTTATACTTCTTGTTAAATTTGTTTTTAAAGAAAATGTTTTGCTTTAGTATTACTATTTTTCATTTTAACGTTCCTATTGTTACTCATACTCATCCAAGACCAGATCATGGGAGCAGCAGTCTCAGCAGGGACTACCACACCTCCCTCTCCCTAGAAACTTTATCATCTACTGAGGCTAGCACAAGGGGATCCCAGGTCATGCAAGAAACATAGCCCCTCCAGCCTATCCGGGATCACCCCATTGGCCTCCTCCAGGTCAGACATACCTGGAATAACTCCCAAGAAAGCTGTTCAGAGAGTGCACTACTATGAGCCACTACTGGATGACTAAGCTCCTCATGCTATTACTAAGGGATTGCCCAGCCAGCCTGTGAAGAAAGCTGATTTCAGCTGATTTCATCCTTGATCTTGTTCTTTCAGTCACTATTCAGATTCTTTGATGATAGGTGATGGTAGGAATGAAACCTGCCTGGTAAATAGAGAGCTTTGCCTTTTCACTTAGATCTCTCTTCACTACAACAGACAGGTGCTGCATTTGCATTATAGCAGCGGCTGCACAAAGCTGTCTGTACATCTCCTGGCCCTATTTGAACTCTTCTGGTGGCAAAGACTCTCCTCCAACCAGAAGGGGACAAGCCAACTTTTTCCAGTCGAGAACCTAGGCCTCAGACTTGGAAGAATTGATCCTCATCTCGGCCATTTGACACTCCACTGCGAACTGCCTGCGTGCATGCTGTAGGTCTTGGCAGAAGGTAGCCAGTAGAAACATTTATCCGTAAAAAGCACGAAATCCGCTGGTCCCCAAATTAGACACCCTCCTTGGCTGTGCTTTGAAATTCTGGACATAAAGTAAAGCCTCTAAACCCTTCGTGTTTTTTTTTTTTTTACACCAAATAAGGCAAGGCGGCTGGGTTGAGAAGATCCTCAAACTATTCCTTCCATGGTATGACAAAGTCCTAATTCATGGTCAGCAGCTCCCCACTCGAACAACAAAAGAAGCCACTGTGATGAACAAAATTTTGAGGTACATAATGTCACCCAGTATGGCAGGGCCAGGACCTCACCCTGAAGAAAGGGCTAGGGTTGAGATTTGTCAGCGAAGGCCTGGTGGTTGTGTTCTTCACTGACCAGAAAAGGCCACCCCCTCAGTAGACCCACCAACTATGAGAGACAAGTACTAGGAGGATTAAAAGCAGACATAAACCTCGACAACCTGATCCATTGACATCATAACTAGGTCTGGGGGCATGGAATATTACTTCCTTGGGGGGCAGAAAGAAGAACCACCCTGTAATTGCTTCCATTCACATTGATAAAAAAACTAGCAATTCAGCTCAGAAGACTATTACAGATATATATCATATACACAGAAAAAAAACAATGAAACATCAGCTTATCCAAAACCATATTAATTAAATAATAGAAATAATTAGCTAATGAATAAAAATTTAATTTATAAAAATTCAACTTCTCATTGTTGCTGTTCTGAATCAAATCTTTATGAACTTTTTAGCTTTTAGCTATAACCCCTAATGTTATTAAGAAAACACAAGTCAACAGCAACAAGAATATGCTAAAGTATAATGTGTCCAGATGAAGATACCCACTTAACATTTCCCCCTGCCCAGGCCAAAAGCAAAAGAAAAAGCATTCAGCGAAGCCATATTTTTTTTAATCATCTTCTCAATAAGGATTTTAACTTTTGTTTGTGAATTAATAAAGTTCACTAAATTATGTCTCTTTTTTTATCTTTGCCTCATGAATACAAGAGAAAAAATCTCTAGAAGCACATTGAGGATTGCTCATTGAGTTTGCCAGATTCCTTTCAGGTTTCTAATGATCCATGCAGAAACAAATGACTGTGAAATTTCCCAACAGGAACCTAATTTTAATACTTGCTATTTCGAGATCTGCAAGCTGTTTCCATTCTGCCTGCTACTCTAGGGGAGTATGTTTTGAAAAAAGTACATCTTTATCTGCTTATCCTTGCAGGCGGACAAAATGGGGAGGACCCTATCTCAAGCAGTCATTGAGCAGTAGACATAAAGCCTCGGGAGAAATTTTTAGAGAGACTTTTTACCTTTAAGGTTCAATATTATGTTACATTTGAAAATGAATAAAATAAAAAATGAGGCCTCTAGTGCATGTATTTGTTTGTGCAGGAAAATTACTTTCAGATTAGGCACGCATGTACCATAAACTTGATTCCGCCCTCTTCTGTCCAAGCTAATTGTTAAGCTGTTGCTTTCCATGCCCCCACCCTTACAATGCCCCCACAACTCACAACCATGACGAACACTGTGTTCGGATTCGTCAGCTGCGTTCTGTGGAGGCCGGATTTGCCAGCAAGTTAGGTCATAACGCGGCGCCTTGGCCTGTTCTGATTGGAAGACTCCTTCAAATGCGAATGCAGTCGTCTTTTGGCCTGTTTTGAAGGATGGGTCTCATGTATCCTATGTAGCCTTGGTTTTCCCGTGGTTCATTGCGAGTTAAGAAAACCTGCTGCTTCATGCGCAGAGGAAACTGAAATGGTGACAAACAGTGGTGAGTATTCTAAATGCAGTTTAATAGAAATTAGTTAAGTTAATAGTTCTATCTGAAATCGATGAAAATACATTTTTAAAAGGTTATCAAGTCAGATATGTGGTGGTAATGTTTGGTTTATGTATTCAGAGGTTCATTCTCTGACTGGAGTGTGTCAACTACAGATCTGTGTGTGAACTAAAGATGGACTGTATGGCTACTACAGATGGCTGGACCTGTTTGAATCCAGAGCCATGAATCTTCCGGCCTCCTTATTTTCACAGTCTTCTAAGGACCCAGTCTAGGTAGACTGGGTCCTTAGAAGACGCAGAGGATAAATCTGAACACAGTTTGGCCACTTTTGGCACAAGTGTGTCAAAATCACAGGTTTGTCTGGCACACTGTCCACCACAATCGTTGTAGGTTACATATGCTTAGACTGATTAAATCTAAATTAGATGCAGTCATAGTTGAAAGATGGATTTATACAGTCTGAAGCTTCAACAAAACCTTCAAGGGGGACATTATGGTGTTTTGCAGTGTTATTTTTTTGAATAACAAAATAGGCAAGGCTCAGAGATTTCGATTTTTCTCTGTTTGATCACATATTGTGAAAACTCACTCATTTCTAGAGCTTTGTTTATTTTATTTTTTTCTCCTCACTTTCCTTAGCTCCTCCCATCCTAAGTGATGAAACAAAGAAAAATCATCTGTATTGTCATTCAACTGAAGGGTCTATTTCATTAGTAAGTATGGTCCTTATGTGACAGACAAGGAATAAGTTGCTATCAAATTGTCAGCCCGGTTACCTGGCTGGCACCCTCTTTTTTTTTGTTTTGTTTATTTAAAAAAAAAAATAAAAACCCACAATCACACTTGTGGTTCTTCTTGAAAATATTCTTTGACTCTTGTGTCATACAGATATATTTATTTTACTAACTTTGGAGCTACACTGGATTTAATAACATATGTAATTTCAGGCAGAAATTGCTCCTAAAATCCTCTGAGCTTAGGGCCTAACAGTCATGTTATGGTTAGGGTTAGGCCTTGGGCAAAAGCAAGATACCCAAAACAGGTAAACAGCATGGGAAACAACTTGTAAACTTCATACAAGAATTCCATTCCTACTCTACCTAAACAAGATCTGTCTCAGTTTTAATCTTATTTCACGTCAAGATCAATTCCCTCTGAACTTACATCAGGAATATGATACATTATCAAAACAAGCTAAGAGCAATTAAAGTTAAAAGCGATACTGAAATAAATACTGAATATAAATGCTTCTATTTGCTTCATTAAAGTAATAAGGCTTCAGGAGGGTAAATGCAAATTAGTTTTTGATTTTAGTCAATGCTTTAGCTTTTACTATTTTTAGCAAGTGCGTTTTGATAACTTCATACACAGCTGTGTGTAAGTATATTAAGAAGATGTACAATATCTTTCAAATGTTTTTTTTTTTTTTTTTTTAGAAATGTGGCTGAATGTTTTCTTAGGGTACTCCTGTTTTTTTGCAAAGCACCTGAAAATACTTTTTGTGTGAAGTGTGGCTGTTAGAACTCTCTGTTTTCTCATTTTTTCCTCTTTAACTAAAAATATTGACTCTGCGTGAATGGTGTCTAGCCATGTCTTTTTTCTTGATCTGTCGTGGTTCTTGCATTAACACCAGCATCAGTCTGCCTCTTTTGCCTAACCTTTGCTTCCTCTCCACTGATGAAAACCCTTTAAGAGAAAATACATAAAGAAAACATATTTTATTACAAAAATATTAACAACTAAAAGAGATCTGTTATTTTGGGGAAATATACTCATGTAAATTATAGATTGCCAAACTAGGTGCAAATATTATGAATTTTACATAACGCATGTTCAAATGTACCATCATCTTAAAAGTTGTGACATAACTCTTTAGTTTAGTACCAATGTGGAAGCATCAGTTTCATTTGTCTGCAATGATGCACAGCCATTTCTTACAATGTGTGCACAATGCAGGACACTAAGCATGTTCAATTTTTTCAATTCAGTTTATTTATATAGCGCCAAATCACAACACGTCATCTCAAGGCACTTCACAAAGACAGTTCATTCAAA
>JAUZNJ010039819.1:0-10595 GCA_034780135.1 Jordanella pulchra | reverse complement strand
AGTTCAGTTTTTTGTGTTTCCTGAAAAATTGCAAAAAATGACTTAGGCAATTATTTTAAGAAGGTGACGAAATGTAAAAAGCATTCTGACAATGTTCCACCACTCATTGAGCCTTTGACAGAATGATGTTAAACTCTGTGTACGTATCAATATTAAGAATCCTGCTTGACATAAGATTATAAGGGATGTCTTGCAATGATGCAACATAGCTAATGGAGATACAGGGGTTTGTGAATAGGTGACAGGAAATGTGACAGGAAAATGTTCAGCTTATTGCAAGAAATTTAAGCAGTTTTGAACATTTTGATGCACTGCAGGCCTACCTTGCTCTTGCTGTTTGCTGTTTGCAGCTGTTTTCTGGCCTGGGGAGTAGAAGGCAGAGAGGACACTGAGGGAGCTGACCAGCTGGCTCTGAATGGAACTCATTTTGGAAGCACCGGACTTCCCCGTTGGTTTCCCAGTTGTCACAGCGGGGGTGCCTTTGCCTGCGGCTTTGGCTGGGGCTCCCTTTCCTGCTTCTGCCTTTTTGGATGCAGTCTGTGTCGGTGGACTGGGGCTGTCCTGTTGGCTTGATGTCTGTTGCACTCCTGAGCTGCTCCCCAGCTGTGCCCACTGCTCTCCGAGAAGACCTGTTATCCGAGTTACGACTTGTCCCAAAGCAGCAGGTGATGTTGGTGACTCACCAGAACCTCTCCGAGCTGACTGGGACCCAACGGTTTCCTGACGCAAGACCTTTGCCTCACCTGAACTACGATGCTGAGCTGCTTCACTTGATCCTCTTCGAAGCGATTGTGTCTCACTGCCATCTTTTTGTGATGATTGAGCCTCAGTGGAGCTTCTGCGAAAACTCTGGGCAGGAGATTGGGCATCACCTGACCCTTGGCGTGCTTGCCGTGCCTTGGTTTCACCTGATACACGACTTTGAGGGTGGGATAAGCTTGAGCCCCTCTGTGGTGCTTTGTGCTCTTTTGAGTCCCGACGAGATGACATTTGAGACTTAGTGTGCGGTTGATTGGTCTTGGTCTTTATTTGGACTTTATTAGAACTTGAAGAGGAGCTTTGAGTTTCCCCTTGAAGTTGTGTAATTAACTGCTTCTCTATTAACTCATCAGACAGCTTATTTGCTTGACTTTTGTCTTGCATTTGAGGCACAGGCGGTGTTTGATCGTTTTCCTGTGGTTCAGAGGGCTTTGCTGAAATCTCAGCCTCCAGGCAGGGTGCAGTCTGAACTTTTGTAGCATTTTTTTCCCCCTCAGGTTCAGTTGATCCCCTAAGAGAGAGCAGGGGTGCATGTTGAGGTTGTGGTGACGATGGCTGGGTTTGCTCTGCCGAGGATTTGCGGCCCCTCTGTGGTCTAACAGGAGCTACTGCCTTTGCAGCCAAATTTTCAGCTTTTACTACAACAGTATCTTGAACCAAATTTTCTTTGACTGTGGGACACACAACTTCTTTGTCTTCGTTTTCTTTTCTCTCTGTTATCTCAATCTCAGTATTTTTTGGCTCTATTATTTCTACACTACTTGATAGTTCAATGTCTTTGATTTTTAAGTCATCTTGACTCTCTTCGGCACTGGTATTATCTTTTACAGGTACTGGACTGGAACACTCTTTACTCCTCTTTCCAGTCTCTGAATCTAAAGTTACTGGAGTAATACCTTCAAGGTCCGTAACAGATGATTTTGTGGAAACTTCCACAGCAATGTTTTTACCTTCTGTTTGAACTCCATTCATTTCTTTACTTTCAGGTGTGCTACTGATAGGTTGACTATTATCCTCTCTGACATCTCTGGTTTCATTTTTAATCATATGAACCTCTGCTTCTGCACTTTGGGACAATATGTTGTATTGCCGTCTTTCTGTCTCTGTTTCAGTTTGTTGGTCGCTTCTCTGTGCTTTCTCCGTCTCTGTGACTCTGTCCATAGTGTCCAGCCTTTCAGTCTCTGTCCCTTGATCTACACTACTAGCCCTTGGCCTTTGTGGATGGTCTGTCACTGTGTCTTGTTCTGTCTCTGTAACTTGGTTTACCCTTTCAGCTGCAGGTGTCTCGGTCATCTGATCTTGAGTGATGATGCTCTCAGTTATTGTACCCCGCTCCATGCTGTTGGCTCTGGGTCTAAGTTGTGTCGCCGCAGTTACCTCTGCCTCCATTTCTGTTTGCTGGTCACTTGGATCAAGTTTACTGGTCTTTGTTCCTCGATCTATACTTCTAGCTCGTGGCTTTGGTACAGTCACTTCAACCAGAATTTTGTCCATATCTGTCCCCTGGTTTATTGTGACAGGAGATTCTGTCTCTGTTTCTTGATGGCTGAGATCAATTCTCTCCGTTGCTGTTGCTGCATCTATGCTTTCTCTTCTTGGTCGGTCAGTTGCTTGTGTTGTACAGATTTCCACTCTCATTCCTTCACTTAGCTGCAATATTCTCTCCTCTTTTGCTTTGTTCTCTTCTATTTGTTCCTTCAAAAGAGAATTTGTCCTCTCTAGCTCCTGGCTAGCCTGAGTAAGTTTTGCCTCTAGTATAATTAGCTTCTCCTCCAGCTTCAGCATTCCATTTTGGTCTTCTTTGGAAGGATTGCTCTCTCTGAAAATTTCACCTTCTTTTGCAATAACCTCAGAGTCAAGTGATAGCCTTTCCACTGAATGATCGAGTAGGCTCACTGGTATCTCTTTTTGTTTATCTACTTCCTCTGATGGTTGACATTGTTTTTCACTCGTGGAAGCACCCCTCTGTTTGAGTTGCTCTTTTGTTCTTTTTGTCTCTTTGGGTCTCTCTTCCACATTAACTGGCACATGTTCACGAGCTACACCTTGACATGGTTGAATTGCCAAAGATAAATTGAGACCTTCTGAAGGTCTTTGTTTTGGGGGTTCCCTTTCTCCCACTATGTCACACGTTTTTGCCTGTGCAGAGGAATCCTGAACTTGGGACTGTGTCTGTATCTGACGCAACAGCTGTTCCCGCTCTGCCCTCAGAGAGCAGATTTGAGACTTTAGTTCTGGAATAGTTTTGACCTGTTCTTCTAGCTCTCTGACTCTTTTTAGTGCCACTGTTATCTGCTGGTGAAGACCTGCCCGATCCTGTGGAAGGCATCGTCTTTCCAGTACATCCGGAGAAGCACGGAACATGTTCTCGGTTGATCCATTTTCTGGTGTTCCCGTCGCACAATCAGGGCTACTTGAATCGGAACCCTTTCTCTGCTGGAGAGTGATAGGCATTGATGAGGCTCTGAGGAGGTTTGGTCGACTTTGAATCACAGCTGTTTTGTTTGTTGTACCTTCAAAGCCTGTGCTTGATTCATCTCTGGATTTATTTGAGACAGTTGCAGTTCCTTGACTGGCTGTCACTCTGCTGCTATGGCTGGATACTCCCCCTTCACTTTGCCTAAAGTCAAATATTTGTTGGACCTCTGCCACTCGTGATTTGGGCTTTGGTCCCAGGGTAGATGTCCCAGACCATGCCCCTTCCTTAGGTGGAGGCCTGACTCCATGTCCTGGCAGGCTAAAATTTCTGGGCAGAGTGCTGAATTTAGCTGGGCCCTTCACCCTCCTCTGGATGTGGACTCTTTTGATTGTGTTGCCTTTTTCAATATCGTCCACATACTTGAGAAAGTCAAGATCCAGATGGAAGCCATACGGAGTCTCCACTGAATAGGGCAGTTGCTTCCTCTGTACACCACCCTCACTGGCCTTGGTCTGAAAACCGTTGGCTGTCAAGAATTAACAAGGATATTAATTTATTTTGTTAAAGAAAAATTAAAATTATAAAAATTTCAAAGTAATGTGCAACTATTTAGCAAATTGGACATAAATATGAGATTATTATCAACATCATCATTCTTAGTCTTTATGTTGCAAAGACAAGCTGTGCTATGTTACTCACATGACTCTGTAAAGCAATATCACTTACTGGGAAGTAATTAGCTTGCAGTGATTGTGCCAAAACAAACAAGCCAGCATGTGAAATGCTGTTCATGTTTTGCAATAAAAATAAATTCATTTTTCAGCTCAAGAAAATAACCCCTTAGCAACCCCTTATTTCACATACAAAAAAATTCTAGCAGATGCTTTTAACTTTCAATTTTTATAAAAACTGTACAATGAAAAAAAATAGAATCCTACCAGACAAACTGGTGTAACAATTGGGGAAAGGATCTTGGCTGTTAAGTGTTAGAAACTGGGATATTGTTTGTTTTAAAACAGGCTTAGTAGCACTCACCACTTTTCTTGTCCATCATGAGTGCTAGAGTTCTCAGTCATGTACTTGTGTTTGGCTAGATCGGAGCTGGCAGCCTGTATAAGACAGAACAAATGTCATGTGAGAAATTGAGCAAAAAGTCAGATTCATCCTACAAGAAACAAAAAAGTGAATTACATATTCATCTGTGTTCATATCCCTACTTTGATTTAGATGGGGGAAATTACAGCTTTGCAGAATTAAATTCTTAGTTGATTCACCAAACCAAGAATTGTTTTCAATGTATGGTAGCTCAAGTGTGAAAGTGTGTCAATTTTTTTGTCAAGTTAATTAAAAACACAGACCTTAAGATAAGCCAACAAATTCAAATGGACAATTTTCCAACTATTTGTACAGGTTTTGCGTGAGTTATCTGTGTCATTTCTCCCCCAGAAAGAAGCAATGTCACTAAATATATTCATCAGTTTTTTTTCAAATGAGGCTAACACTATTTATAAAGTTGGTACAATGAAACACGGCATAATTCTGTTCCAACTGTATTACACTGATTTGCTTTACTGTTAAGTGCTAATAATACCGGTGCTAATAATATCAGTCGATGTTTACACTGAGATATCTCAATTGCATTAACTTTTATTCTCTTAGGAATATGCAGTATTATCCATATATCATATTTACAGATTAATAGGCACTTGGGTTTTCTGCTTCCTCAGCTTTCTACTGCAGATGCAATTCCATTTTAAAATTATGAGAGAATAAAGTTTATACGATCAGCATAACAACATGAAACACTGAGCCATTTTGTTTATTAGCCTAATTAAATCTAAAAAGACCAATTCTTGGCAGGCTCACTCAGGGGACCATTTGGTGTTACTTTATACCATTTGTTCCAGCTGGTAAAGCCAAGAAACCAGGCTGCAGACTGAAGAGCAGATGAGAAACCAAGAGAAAATCAGAAGGTGTATTAACAAAAAATTGGTAAATTGTAAAGCTCTCTGATAAAATATTTTCACTTCCAAGAAAAGAAAGACATACTTCCTTTCGTTCAATCAGCAATATAAATTAGATGAATTAAATCCACTTTATAGAAATGAGTAAGCCCCTTCAGGTAAGCATTACTTAGAAATTAGGCATATGATGTTTTTACTATCTTTGACAATCAGTTACAAAAACTGGACAAAATATTAGGTGATGAATTGCCTATAATAAGCCTAAGCTATCATCTTCAGGTTGGAAACTCTCAATCATTGTGAACATTTTTTTCTGAATATGATCAGAATTAATTTATATATAAAACATGTTCAGCACATAAGAGAGATTTCAAAGCTCAGTTTGATTTACTTGTTTTCTACAATTTTTTTTATTTCTGTTTGTTGTTTTTTTTTACCTTTAGGAGCTTTTTATGAAATCCCAGACCACTTATATCAGAGTATTACCTTCGAGCTTACGTTTCCTTTTCCTTATTACTCTCTTTTTATTATGACATTTTATAGATATAGATTTTATAGATATAGATATTTTAAACTCAAAAGACTATTCCTTTACAAACACATTTGGTTTATAAGAAGTGTATGCTCTGCCAACTTGACTGATAAGCACAAACAGTTATACCAGGTGGTTTATTTTGAGTTTCTAATTATACATATTCATTCATTTCTTTAGGGTGATAAATTACAAAATGAAAAACACCTATGAAATTTTGTAAAAATATTAACTAGATGAACAGTCTCGAATTTAATAATGACTTTCTTCAATCCACAAAGTGTGAAACCTAAACATAGGCTCAACCTCAGCTCACATTTTTTCTGAAATATTTTAAAGAAGCTGTAAGAAAGCAAAGTGTTTTGTGTTCACTTAAAGGTGGCTCGAATATTTTAGGCTGGATATTCGACCTATGATCTTATTAAAATTTATATAGCTAATTAATACTGGTTTGGGGTCAATGACACAACTTTTAAGTGTACACTGCAAAAAAAATTAAGTACAAAAACCTGATTTTGGACATTATTTATTATATTTTGTCTCTTAAGCAAGATTTGTACAAGAAAATGAAACTCATTCTAAGAACATTATGGGTAACTTTTTCTTAGCAAGATATCTGAGCTAAGCTTGAGCTGCATTTTTCAGTTACAAGGTATGGCAAGGTAAGAATTAGAATAAGACAATTTCTCTTATTTGAAGAGTAAGACTATTTAAACAACTTCATACAAGAATTTTTTTAAAGAATTATAGAAAAGCTGATTTTGCCAACTCCACAGTTTTTTTCTCTTAAAATTAGAAAATTTGACTTTGTAAAGTAGCATTTCTTGGGGGGTAGGGGGTGTTATGTTTTGTTTTTTGCAGTGTAGTCTATAAATATTCAATCATGTTTGGTTAACTGACATTCTAGAAGATTAAAGAGTTCAGAATAATTTTCTATTTGAAGTAAACAACTTTGTTAAAGTTAATGTTTGACTCATGTATCTTACTTTCATTGTTAAAGTGGAAAGAAAAATTGTTAGAACATTCAAGAACAAACCAAAAACGACTCAGGCTCCTTCTTATTATAACCTGGAAGATGGTGGGCCACCTGTTCAAAAATTTATATATTCAAGTTCTGAAAATTAAAATGACCTCCATACACCCTGAACATAAATGCCTTATGGTCAGGGTAGAGAAATGTTAAGCTGTTATTATACAATGGCCAAAAGTAAGAACAGAACACCAATAAGCATGGTGGTAAAAGCATCATTACAGGAGTCTGTTTTGCTGCCAGTGGTAACCTTATAGTGTATAAAAGTTCACTAAACATTAAAAACAAGCATAAACCTAAGACACAAATATTTGTTCCAATGATACAAAGCATAAATCAAGATATTTTTTCAAACCAAACTGCAGTATTATGCTTTTTCTCATAGGATGTGTAGCCAAATTTCTAATAAGAATTATGCCAAATATTTATTGTAAATTAGAGATAGCACTTAGTGTCATTGCACATTTTTATCTGTATATTTTAGTGTGTATACATGTATCTTGTAACAATGCATTGCAAAGATTATCTACAGCAGTTTAAAGTGAAGTGACCAGTCCATGTCGCAAAGAAAGCTGTGCTGTGCAATGCCAATAGGTAACACGCTGCAAGGCAAGCATTCTATGAGATGGGGATGTAATCAATCAAGATGACAACCAGCACACCTTGGGACCTTAACAGGAAATGGGACAAGCACTATTTGGTCCTGGTCCCAACTTCACAGATTGAGCCTTGTTCATAAAAATAAAAAAATGGGTACACTGGGGCAGAACTGCTGTCTCTGTTATGGCTGAACACATAAACACACACACACAAGGACAAACACACAGATCAGGTGACTGACAGGAGGAGATATTCTCTGATTGTTACCATGGCAACCATTCAGTAATCCACTTCTCAGCTCATCTCTCAGGGGGAGCAGAGCACGGGTATACCCTGTTCCTAGTGATTACTAATGTGACTATGGTCAAATTGCTGTCTTCTAGGCTTAATTAAAGAGCCAAAGAATGCTGGGGTAAGTAATCATTGAGTGAAGTAGTACAGGGGGAACCTAGTGATAATTATACAAAGTAGGCAGGCAGCGAAACCTTCTTTAATTAGATCATTACTTAAAAAAGATACTGAGTCACAAGGATAAACAGGATGAGAGATGAAAGCTAAACAGAGAGAAAAGAGGGTCTGATTGAGAAAAAAAGAACAATATAAATGACAAGCGTGACAAATGAAATGAGCAAGAATAAAAATGACACATCCCAATCAAACTGTTGCTTTTTTGACCATTTTACTAATCGGGCTCTTTACTATTTCATGTAAAGGATTCTTTCATATTCCATGTTTTTGTTTTTAAAAGAATGAAGGCTCAAACTCATCATGAACTTTTTTTATGTAAATGGAAACCTTTTCTAAACGTTCTAATACACTTAATCTCCACTTACACATAAGGAAATAACCTTTGCCAATTTTTTAAAAAAGGGTCAAGTTTGAAGCAACATCATAAAGATGAAGTTCATTTACATTGCTGGAGTTGTTTGCTTTGATATTGCCAGCAAAGCAGAAGTGCTCACTATCAAACACTTAGACAGATTTGTGGACAACATTTGAAATAAATGGTAATATTATTTATCTGGAATGAACTTTAGATCTTTGATTCCGTCTCATGGAAAATGGGAGCAAAAATAAAAGTGTTGCAATTATATTTTAGTTGAGTGTACATATTAGATGTGTAAAACTGTCTTTAGTGTCAACAAAACACTTGCCATCCAGTGGTTACATGCTTGAAATTCCTGTATTAAAACTCCCTAATTAACTTCCATTGTCTGAAGGTGACAGTTTTGTTCAAATGGCAGTAATTGGAAAATGAAGACTGATGTAAAGTTTAGTCCCAACTGTGGTCCAGGTACATATTGCTAAGAAGCCAAACATTAGTGCTGTTATATTTACATATTTGAGTGTGCATCTTTAATTTGGGGCTTCATGTTCTATAGTAAATCCACTTTTAAAAAATAGTATACTCCATTTCAGATTTACTGAATCATTACAATTTTCTCAATAATTCAGTGATTTTACTCAACAATCTCAACAAATGGGAAAGAAATTAACATTTCGACAAGAGTGTGTAAATCTGTGTTCAGAAGAAAGCTTCAGGTTAATCATGTTGTGTTTAGTGAGCATCAGCAAAGTAATATGAAGGATTACTGTGAACTGATGATTGATACAGTGATAATTCTCTAACCACTCAACCATCAAGGTTAGGCTAGTAATTAAATTTCTCGAGTCCTTCTGCTGACACTGATGATGCAGAATCCACACAGGATTACAGCCATAATGACTATGAGCTGAAAGCTCATAAAAGGCATGCTAATGCAAATTGAAAGTATTTGCAGCAGGCGACACAAAGCTATAATGAAGCCACAGTTATTTGTGTGTGTGTGTGTTTGTGTCAGCACCCATGCATCACTCTCTTTGTTTGTGCTGGTTTGTGTTTGCTCTCGTATTATTTGCAGTTCACATTTAGCAGTCCATGTACACCGCAATCTGTCAGCACCAATGACTAAACTGTAGCAGCTGGAAGTGAGACGACAATATCAGTATAGTAAGGCTCGCCAGAGAAAAGAAAAGTTGGTTATTGAAATAAGTTCCCAATGACAACTATCAGCACTTTTACATATGTAACGCCAGTGTGAAACCACAACCATCCAAATATAGTTTGGGTTTAAATGCTAATACATTAAAAAATATATATTAACTATTTATATAGTTTATCAGTAAAATAATGTGATTTAGGGGTAAGTAGTCCTTAAAGTTGAAAAAAGGATGTCTATTGATATATAGCTGAAGTTCCTTCACTTTTTCTCTTTTTCTGACCCTAATAAAGGAGATAAGGTCTGAAAATGTCAAAGATTTTTTGGGACCATTCGACTTGTTTTTTGTTTGACAGACTTATAGAGTGGAACAGAAATGAACATAAATGTTTGTTTATTGTAGGCCTAAAAGCATCAGAATTTCACTGTTTTAAATTGTAGTTTGTGTCACAAACAATCATTACCTTGTATGTTGAACTGCATGCAAACAGGGTTAGCAACAAAGCGCTTTAAAATCCATTGGAAGGGTGATGATTTGTCAAGCCTTCAAGGTACAGCGATTTGTGCTGGAAACCAGTCTGCCAGACTTCTTTCTCTTTACTGGGCAAATCACCATATAAATCTGTACCTAATCAACTCAAATTGGAATCTAGAGACTTTTTATAATTGTTTCTGTCTTAGGTGGCCTTGGTGTTATGCTTTTATGTCTGAGTTATTTATTTCAGGTAAAATTCTCACTCCTTTCAGAGGGATTTTTAACTTTATTGTGCTTGCTTGCTTTGATTGATATTATTTAAATGTGATATGATTAGCCCATAATAAAAATGGAGATACATTTTATGAGCTAAAAGAATGAAAAAAATGAAAAGAAAATCGAACAATAATACCCACCATCCAAAAACGGTCTAAAATATTGACCAAACAAAAAGAGTTTTAGGGATTGAAGTGAGGATGTATAAAATAAGTTCACAGAGATTTCCAATCCTTGACAAATGACACATTCAGTGCTTCCTCAGAGATACACATATGCACACCCAACAAGGACACATTTAAACACATAAAATTACTGCTGACCCAACCCAGCAAGAAGCATTAATTGAATGTCATGGGTCATTACATTGGAGTGCCTGTGTACTGGAGATTGAATTAGTCCAGTAAACTGACACAGAGCAGGAGTGGAGAGAAGACAGACTGGCAGGAAATAAGATTGGAGAGAGAGCAAGCAGAGGACAAGAGGTGGGTGGATGGATGGATGGATGGATGGATGGATGGATGGATGGATGGATGGATGGATGGATGGATGGATGGATGG
>JAUZNJ010039818.1:0-10596 GCA_034780135.1 Jordanella pulchra | reverse complement strand
CCACAATCACACATAGCACTCACATTCAATAATACCGGGACCAAAGACCTGGCGGGAACCGGTGGTTGGTCCCGGGACTATCAAATCAGCCTAAAAATCCAGATGGGGGGGAGGGGGGATAGTGAATAGGAGTGTCTGAGGAATATATTGTGAGATCAAGGTACTCAACTACAAATTGCTATTGGCTAATGAATGATGTACTGCATCAGCCTTTATTTTTTTTAATACCTTTGAACACACTTCCGTTTACCTCATAATGCTCTCATCCCCCAGGAAGAAAAATGGCCAAATTTACTGTTGGAGGAGAGGGTTTTAGGTGATGGAGGGATGGCAGAGTAAGGAAATACAAAAAAGGCAAGCTGAAATGATGATATGATGGAACAACTGCCTCCTGGAGTTGGGGTCAGCTCCTGAACCCTGAAAGCAGCAATTTGATCATGACTTGTCAAGGATGGGGGAAGAAAAAGTGAGCAGGGAAGAAAAGCTGAGGAGAAAGATGGCACAACAGCCGGAAAAAACGCTCATCATTTGGCACTAGATTGAATGATCTGTTCTAGGAACTAGTAAGCACATAGGAGCGTGTGTATGTGGATGTGTATACGTTTTTGTGTGTGTGTGGGTGTGTGTGTGTGTGTGTGCGTTTTTGTGTGTGTGTGTGTCTGCGCCTTGCCTCCATTTCATGCACTGTCTTGCACCCATCACTCCTTATGGGAAGGAGGCGTATGGCTTAGGCCATGGATTTGACGGACGGCACATCACTGACTCTCATCGATTTGAGGGTGGGGGTGGCTTAGTAAGAGGGGAGTATGACAGAGGGGGAGGTTGGAGTTTGGTTGTCACAGACAGTGAGATAGAGGACAGTATCACACATGCAATCTCACAGCTATGGACCCTGGTGTGGAGGGACAGGTCGAGGCGATCCATCTCTCTGCATTACCCTCAGCCACAAGGACATTAAGCCAGAGGGATAAGGGTCTGTCTGGGGGTGTTTAGAATTGTGTCTGGTTATCTCTCTAAAGGGACCTAAAACCAGAAGCCTGTGTTACACCACGTAGGAGGGAACCTTCTCTTCTTTGAAGTCTGTCAAAGTATAGATTGCAGAAGTGCTGGGTTTTAAGATATTCTTATTTCCACATTTTGTCCAGAATAACACTTTCAGTATAAGCTCCATTTGATCACATTTGTGATCAATAAGTAAAAAAGATAGAACAGTAAAGAAAAGGGTAGAGGACTATCAGACGCCCTACAAGTCAAATGTGTAAAATGTATATACAGAAAAACAGACAATTGATTTTAATTATATAAACGGATTTTTTTTTTCGACAGTGTTTTGTATTGTCTTTGTTGAATTACCTTTTGTTTAATATACTTTGAAATTTTGATAATTTCTTTTTTGAATCAACTTGGTTTCATTATTTTTTTGTCTCTGTTGGACTGTCTATAAAAAGGCTGGGTTTCGACATGTTCGAGTCAGCCCTACAGCTCTTCCGTTTGCTTCATCAACTTGCTGTCTTCCTGAAGTGGTGCATGCTCATCTTCGATATCTTAAGACTGCAGCTGATGTTTCCAGCCTTCCATGAAGTATTTTTTTTAGCCTTTGTTTGTTTTTCATTTCTACATTGTGATTTTGGACTAATGGGACCGGTTGTTATGTTTTCCATTCTTGCTTTGTAGTATATTAGTGTATTTTTTGCTATAGTCCACTACTAGTAGGGGCTTTGACAGCCCTGTATAGGGTTGGCCCCCTGAGGTACCATTTTGTTCTTTTTGAATGGCTCCCCAGGTCCAACGTTTTGTTAATACTTTTGGGATTTTCTTTTTTGTTTTATTTATTCTTGAACCAAAAGAAAAGATCAAGAGTTTTCTGCTAAAAAATATTTTCGAAAGCCCAGTTTTGCCTGCATGTCCTCAAATATGTTGTGCCCTTGCTGTACCTAACAATTCTTATAAGTTTATTTATAAATTATGAATTTTTTCACATGTTACGGCACTTTGGGTCACTTTTAAACACAAACAGGTCATATTCATATTGCATAGCACATTAGTTTAGTTATTCATTTCAATTAATTTTAGTCTAATGCAATTATACAGTAATAATAATCTTTCACAAACAATTCAATATGATTCTTATTAAGATACGATAAAAAGTTTGTTGATCATGCTGCTATTCAGACATTGACTGGCACTATGTGGCAGCCATTGAGAGGAACTGCTACCTATCAGCAGACAAAAACCTCTGGTAGAACCAGCTAATTTTGAGAGGCCAATTGCCACCATGTACATAAAATCAGTCTTTTTCAGAGTCAGAATCAGCTGGATTTGCCTGGTATGGATACACACACCAAGAATTAGGCTCTGGATTGTACTAGTTTGTATGCTTCCCTATACAACAATATAATAACACGAGAATACAGTAATAGAAATAATTAACAAAAAATAAAGAGGCTACAGACAGGGGACCCATACATACTCTCATTAAACAGAACACACACGGAGAAATTAGAGCTAATGGGGCATTGCTGGCATTAGTGTTAGTGGGATATTGCTGGCGTTTTGGATGATAAATGTGATCTTTCCCGGACACACCTGCTGACACCTCCACTGACAGGTGGATGGTGGTACAATGAGCACGGGGAGTTTGATGCTGAGGATGTCAGGGATTATGTTGTCAAATGCTGAGCTACACTCCACAAGGAGGATTCTTGCATATGTCCCTGGAGCAACCAGGTGTTTCTAGATGTAATGCAGTCCCAAATTGACTGTAAAAATCACTAACCTGTTAGCTCTAAAGGCAAAATGCAGTGGGTACTGCAAGGGGGCTGTAATTTCCTCCAGGTGAGTCAACACTGTCTTTTAAATGACCTCATGATTACAGGGTCAGGGTGACAGAAATGCAGGTAATTAAACTAGGAATTCAGGGACCTAATTAAACACCCTGCATGTTACAGGGTCACTATGCATATCTTGTGCGACTAAGTCCTTGTTTATCAATTCAGGTAGATGGTCCTGTCTTGGTAGGATTGAATTTGAGCAATACTTTTTTTAAGTTTTAGCTGTGATTGTTAATGTGAATTAAGCAGTTATTTTGTGTTATTGGTGGTTTTTAGGTTTTATAACTAATGTTCTCTAATGAATCCCTAAGCCTCCTATCGTAACTTAGATTATATTTTGCATGATGATAATTTTCTAAGTTTATTTTTGTAAAAAAAAAAAAAAACAACAAAAATGTTTAAATCAATTCTCTTCCCTCTGTGGATAGCAGCAGTTATAACAGGGAAATGTTTCCTTCTTCAGCCAGAAGGAATATTATGTGATATTTTGGGTTCAAGTTTTATTATAACAACAAAAATCCAAAGGAAGCTTTCATTCCACCCTCACAGAATGGCCACGGGCAGCTCAAATAAGGACACATCCCATGGAGAGTTAAAGGTAAAAACAGACGAGGCTAATAGCTTGAATAATGAGTTAACACCATAGCTGCAATTTTGCCTTCAATCAAACTTTAGAAAAGGCAAAAAAAGATAGAAAAAATTGCTGTTAAATTTCTCCTGGGTCAGTTTGACTTTGAGATGTATCTTGAAGGAACAGGTTTGAAACTAATGAGTCCTTCACATTTCTACCAAGCAAAAGAAAAGTATGGTGAATACAACCCAGTTTTATGAATGTAAAGCTTAGTAATTGCCTAAAATAGTTTAACTTTTAGTTTAACCGTAGGTATTATATTGTAAGTATTGTGTATAAAAAACAAATGAAATACTTTAAGGTTCATATTAAAATAACTGGTAACTTTCTCTCACATCCAATAAAGACAAGTCTGTTTCAGAAAAGTGGATAAGTTACAGACTCTGGTATGTCCAAGTCAGAAGTAAGACTAAGCAAGATTAGGTGAGATAGGAAAAAAAATAAAAAGCAGAAATGATGGTGCCTTTAAAGCCATGTTTAGTGATGGTATTTGTCTTTCTTAAACCTTGCCTGCCAGCCTTTGCAGTTTAGCTGTACCTACACTACCCCTTCCCCAGGGCACAAAGGTGTGGGACTTTGCCGATCGATATCTTTTGCTCTGAGACTGATTACTTATTAGTAGACAACGTAGAGTAAGGCAGCCAGACCGTATCACTTTAAAAGCAAGGGTCAAAACACTAGCAATAGAGCAAGAAAGGGGGGCAATTTAAGAATGAAAGAACCACTAAGAAATATTTAGATATTGATAAAAAAAAAAAGAAATGAATAAATATGTGTATGTGTACGTGTATATGCACATATATTTTTGCTCCATTCAGCAATAATGTAAAATGACACCAGTAGTGCATATGCATGGGAGAAGAGATAAAAACACAGCACTCTGCCATTGTGATTGCACAGGTCTTTTTTTCTATAGGCATAATGTTATCTAGATTGAAAGTTTTGAATACCAGCGTTATTTTGAACACAGCACCTTAACTTTTCAGCAAAAACAGGGCTCTTCCAAGGGTATATCTGAATTCATCCTTGTAGAAAACATCACCCATATTTACTGTCATCTTATTTTTTTAGAAATCAGATTCCAGTTTGGCCTTTTCATTGCTGCAGAGTTTTTTTTTTTCTAACTCTTCTGTAGTCTGTGATGAGGGTTTTAGTTTGGTCTTTTCTGATCCATCTTCACAAACTGTTGCCACGTCCCTCTTGCTGTGGCAGAGACCAAAGAGCAAAGAAGCCAGGTGAACAAGAGCATGACACGTCACACCCACATGAATGCCCAGAGAATTTACTCTTAATTAATCTCTCATTAACTGACTAATGGAGCCTTTAGATGCAATTGCAGTAAATAGAGGAAAGATAATTTTACATATTGTGCACTTGTAAGGGCATGTATGGGAAGGACACAAAATAATAGATATCTTTTAAACTTACACTTTTAAAAGGTATTGGAAAATTGTCTATAATAATGAATATAGGGCAGTGTGCCTTGATACTTAAATGCTCAGATTTTAAGAAGTGCAACTTTTTTTAAGTGCTTAAAATGTACTGTTTTTTCAGCTTTTCTATTTGTGTGCATGAAAACACATCAACAGGGTAAATAACATAGTCAACAAATAACTGGAGCAAACGAGCCTTTCTCCCTAGATGCATGAGTTGCACTGCACCTGCTTCAACAGATGCAAATTTCCCCAGATTAATTACTCAAACCAAATGTTGTTCCAACTGAAATGACGCTTCCCTCCAGAGGTGGTGAGAAACACAATTGAGAAACAAACAAATTTAAAAAGTGCTTTTCCTCTGGCCTCCATGTGCTGTACAATGAGGACACTTGAGCAGTCATTGAAAACAAAAAGGCAACAGCGTTAAGGGTTATCTGCAGTGTTCTAGGTTTCCATACAGCATTTCTCTTTTTTCTTTTTATCAGTCATAAAATCTGATTCTGGTCTCATCTGTTTAGAGTTTCTTTTTCCACATAGCTTGTGGCAAATAATATTCTTGTTTTTATTATCTAAGTTTCCTTAAAGCATTTTTTGTGCCTCTAAAATGGAAACAAAATCTGTGTTTTTTATGGCTAGCAGCTGTCCTCTACGCAGATTCTCCCACCTGAGCTGTGGATAAATCCTACCAGGAATGTAAGTCTTGAGACCAGTCGACCTGTTTTTTTTTTTTTCCCTATCTTGAGCTCAGTCTTGGAACTCTAACTCTCGGTTATGCTTTAAGAAGCACACATTTACCACCTGTCTTACTTTCACTGAGCACACACCTGTTATCTCCCCAGAGAACATGTCCTTGGTTTTAAAAATTAATAAATTTGCTTTTCAAAAGCATGAAGAGTTTGAAGAAAAGGGGAAAGAATTAACACTAGGCAACTTGTAAATTCTGTCCACCTCCAAGACTAAGCAACCACCATAGGTAGCTTCTTGTCTAGGATCCCATGTCCCCCAACTTGTACCTAATATTCTGGTCAACTCAAGGGGGGCATATACTTAGATTAAGCTTAACGATATCAAAGCAATCAATGAAGGGGAATAATGAGGAAAATTACATGAAGACAGAAACATAAATTCAGCCTTATCTGATTTTATTTTAAGGTCAAAATCCATCAGAGAATTTTGCCAAGTAAATTGAGAGTGACAGCACATACAAGATCACTTGATCATTTGATTTCACATCGTGTGATAATGTAAGTTTCTGTAAAGTAGACATTTCTTTACAATGACACCTTGATATCTTTAAGTTTTGCTTTTAATTGCAAAGTTGCATGCCGGTCTTGATTTTGTACTTCACACCCATGACATCTAAAGACATTTGATTAATGTAATAAGCTAATTCTCATGGTACTCAACTTTCAAGTTCACATGTATTTTTTTTTGCTTTTCCCTTTTAAATGTATTTTCTTAAACTTGATATTTTAGTTTAGCTTTTGATTATACAGCTTTAATTTTTACTTTTGATTTTGCACCCATCACATTTGCATACAATTTTATCATTGTATTGTAATTCTATCCCTCAAACTTATACGTAGTAATTCCTCAATTTATTGTCTTTAAAAAGATTTGTTTGAACATTTCAAATAAAAAATTAATAAAAATGCATAATGACTGTGGAGTCATAGTGTTACTGGGAACAATTTAGTTGTATGACATTGTGACAAAGATAGGCACAGGTTTGTCCATAAAATTTTTCATTATTCTTTCCAAAATGATCTCCAGAGCTTCCAGTTGAATTCCCAATTCAGAGCAGGCCTTTTTAAATAGATTAAGTTTTTTTCTTTTTCTTTCTTTTTTTTTATAAAAACAATTGCTCTTATGCATCTACCCCAACAAAAGATAGATTAGATCACACCCTAAGTAACAAACTTATAGAAGATGTTCCATGATTGTGCTCACACCATGCAACCAAAGTGTTCTTGTCCATCTCTGATACAAACCCACAACAACAGGGTCATCCGAATCCTGCGAAAGACAGATTTTTGTTTTTTGTTTTTTTTGTACTTAAAATATAAGCTATTCATCATAGAAGACAGCAAGTGGGAATCTAGGGGAGGTCAAGTGGGAGGGGTGGATTTCCCCCTCATTGGTTGGCCCTTTTAGTATTACAATTGTTGGTACAATTGTGAATACCATGGTCAAATTATCTGTATCAATAATTTCATTATAATTCCCCTTGAACTGTTATAAATAGTATTAAAAATCTTTAGTAGATAACAAACATTTATCTCAAGAGAAAGAAAGACATGTTCAACAGCACATGCATTTTAGAATGTTGTTACTTATATAATCTGCCTTTTTTTGCATTTCTAAGTTTAGCTGCTTGCAAATCGTCAACAGAAATCAGGATGATAAACCTCCCAGTGTGACTTTCTCAGAAAATTGAGACATCCATAATGACCAACAGATGTTGATTCTCTGTTAATTGAGGTTATAAAAGTTAAAATGACATAAAGGAAGCAGATGACCTTTTTATTTTGTGGATAATGAGAAAAAAACACTGCGATAGATCTTGCAGCCTGCTGTGCAGCTGGGTCGTTGTCAAAAAAGAGATACATTTTAAGCAAACTGGATGTGTTTTGAAAGCCCTGCTGGTAAGAAATGGGTTCTGATATCTCAGATACTAAACCCCATACATTTCCTGCTTGCTTGACATCTGCTGGTGGGTCAAAAAGCAATTTAAAATATAGCTTCCCATCTTTCCATAATAAGTCACCTTCTTTCTATAATATTATGCCTAAAATCTGTAAATAACTCTGAGCTTTAAGATAGACATGCAAACCAGTAATCCAATTGAACATACTTACACTCCCACATTGTTGACACAACTTTGACATGGGGCTGATGCACAGTTTGGTTATAATGGGAAAAGCTCAGGAATTGTGTTCACATGGAATATGGCTGATGGAGTGGATTGTGCATTTGTGATTGTTAGGACTTAATGCACAGTTTTGGTATTATTTTTTGCTCCTTCGGCAAATTTGTGAATACACCTGCTGGGTATGTTTACTAACATAACACATGTCTCAGTGAGCATAAGTACACACTGCTGCCTCTGCAACACAGCTCGACTCTGTGTGCAGGGAGGGAGCTTCAGAGCTATAATAAACCCTCATAGCAACACAAGGTGATGCTGTGGCTGTCAAGAGACCCTGGCAAAAGCAAGACCTTTGTGGTAGCCGGTTGTTTGAATAAAGCACAAAGGTACTGCAGAGTGTTTATGTGCATGCTCATGCCCACGTTATTCTGTTTGCCCTCACTGTGGTGAGAATCTTTGCCATGTAAATAACAATGAGAGCAGCCAAGATTTTAATAGGAATATAATCTCCTGGCTGTTTGTGCTTTCTTTGGCTTTCATTGTGCAATATTTAGTGTGCAGTGCCACAATTCAGTTTGGCAGACAGGTGAACAATGAAAAACAACAGCGGGTTTGATCAACTGAAGGACAGCTTGTTAGGGTAAAAACAGAAGGAAAATGGAGCGAGTGTGATGAAATGCTGGAAAGGACTGGACATGAAGGAATACTGGAATACTAGCATCCTGATCATCCCAGGCGGTCTTCACATTGTATTTCAGACAATACAAACCTCTCACCTTCTCAGTAGTGTTTTTTGTGATATTGTACAATAGAAGTGTTACATTTACTACTAGACATGATCGTTTTAGTGGATTCGGGTTTATCAAAGACTTCTTATTTAAGAAATAATTCCTACAACAGAGAGAAAGAAAAAAAGGAAGCAGTATACAGAATTGTAAGGTCACTGATAGGGTAGGGAAGGAATAACACTGAGTGGTGCATGACTCCCCAACTCCTCCTATGACTAACAATGTTGTCCTTAAGCTGGCATGGGTTATTCTCTCTTTTCAACTGTCAAACAAGGATTCATCTGCCTCCCTGCTTCTGTGCAGGCAGGGGGGGCTGTGTAACTATGCAGACTCTGTTTTCTTTTTGTGTTAAAGAATGTTTAGGTTGGATGGAATAAACTTGTGAGGATTATTGCTTATAAACATCTTATGTTAAAGTATCTTCTGAAAGGAAAGGCAACAAACACATTTTCAAAACTAAATCAAGCTTCATATTTTGTATAAATAAATTCATGTATCTCTGTTTTAATGTTTTTAAACATACATTTGAAAAAAAAAGAAAGTACCTGACTGGCTGTCTTTAGAATCGGCATTAACATTCAGTAGGATAAAAGATATGATTTAAGTAGAATTAATAATGAGGAAATAAGGAGTGTTACTTTAGGTTTTCTTAAAAATATCAAATTATTTTCCATATAATTTAGGATTATAATAAAAACAAAACAGCCGAGCTGAGGCTGATGAGAATGTAGGTGTGAAGAATGATCAGCATATTGAAAAGGTTCAAAGGTAGAACAGAAGGACAAAAAAAGAACTGGGAAGGCTCGAGAGGAAAGTTAAGTTGCATAGGGTTGAGAAAAAAATGTGAGGCTCAAAAGCTTGAGACCAAAAGGTGAGACACACTTGAGAGAAAAAGAGGTGATCTGCAAAGCCTTATGAGAAAAAAGGTGAGCCTCGAAAGCTCAACAGAAAAAGGTCAGCTGCGAAGGCTCGAGAGGAGCTATGCTACGAAGGCTTACAAAAGGGACATAGGCTATGAAGGCTTACAAGGAAACCTATGCCTCAAAGGCCTTACAAAAGGGAACCTATGCCTCGAAGGCCTTACAAAAGGGAACCTATGCCTCGAAGGCCTTACAAAAGGGAACCTATGCCTCGAAGGCTTATACAAGGGGACCTGTTGGTGGAGCTGCTTTGGCCTGAAAGGAAAGATGAGCCTCGTAGGCTTGGAAGGAAAGATGAGACACATAGGCTTGAGAGGAGCTATACCGTGAACGCTTACAAAATGGACCTATGCCGCAACCCTAACCATGACCCAAGAGGAATGTGCTGTTGTAAATGAACATTTAAGGAAATACATAATGACAAATCATGTTCCTGGTAAGCTTGACTGTAAGAGAAGCATTGCTGCAGAACCACAATTGCTCAGTCAGAGACTTGAAAGCTGTTAAGTTATTTTGTTCTGTTAAGCTATTATGTTCGTTAAGAACATAATAACAACCATGAGGAGAAAATATGAGTGAAGTTGCTTCCATTTACAGAGGTTGAAACACATGGATGGTCCTGTTTCACAATTTGTTTGTAATTGTTTTCTTTTATGCTCCACTAATACTATTCATTAATGTTTGAGTTTGAAAATTCTTTAAACTTGGTTCAAATCTCATGAATTTTCTGAGAAAGAAATATGGTAATAACCAAATCACCACAGAAAGATGGGAAAAATGTTTAAATAGCACATTCATTGTTAAAATCTTAAAATAAAATATGTGCAGTCCTAATAAATGTTCCTTAATTCCCTTTGATGCTTCGTGATTTGTCCATTTTAAATTTTGACTCGTCTCATTAATGATTACTTGCAAATCCTGTTTACCTAAGTTAGCCAAAATGAAGAATTTAAACATACTGTTATGTTTATTGTGCATAATATTGCTAGTGTTATTATTAGTTGAAATACGCTACCTTGCGGTCACTTTAAGTTATTGTTTGAGTTAATAGTAGAAGAAGAATATGGACAGGAAGTGCTTTGCTGTTATTGTTTGAGTTAATAGTAGAAGAAGAATATGAA
>JAUZNJ010039817.1:0-10596 GCA_034780135.1 Jordanella pulchra | reverse complement strand
GGCTCCATCCTGGAGAGAAATGTCGGCTGGACTGCTACCATCAACACCTTTGTTTACTGGAGCTTGGCCTGTTTTTCTGTGTTGTCCTGTTTTTCTTACTGTGACTAACTAGATATGTTCTCTTTCATCCTCTGACATGGGAGCTGGCTTGGACCTCATTTGTCTGGTTGAGTCTTTCCTGATGAGGCCACCTGTGGAGCTGGATGACAGTTACCTTTTATATCTCTGCTTCTGTCTCCTTGAACCCCCTCTACTTCTTATTATATAATACTCTGGGTTGGGTGATCACATAAAATCCAATAAAAACACACCACATCAGTGATTATTATTCTATAAAAGCAGAAAAGTTCATGTCACAATACAGAAGTGTTGGGGCTTTAAAATTAGGGGTCATAAGGAATCTATTTCACCTTTTTCAAGTGGAGAAGAAAGGAATCTTTTTATATATTAATGCTCACAAAATATATTGAAGCCATTGACTATTGCAAAGCAGACCTGTGAGAAGCACTCAGCCCAGACTGCAGGAGAAGCTATGAGAGAGAATAGGTGCAGTGATTCTTTATAGTACCCACAGAGCTTTTGACTGCCGGCTGCAGAGGTCCCTTTATGATGGTGGCCCAGCTGTGTAGGTGAGATGTTTTATAAACTAATAATCCTCTTATCTGGTTCATCTGCTGTTCTCCTCTGCTCTTGTCATGCTACCCTTCACCTGGGATACACACTCTCCTCACCTGTGCGTAACCGCGCACGGTCCAGCACCTTCGTTATCTGATGCTGCCGCACGTTTTTCCTCTGCAAGCAGCATGAATGTCAGCTGGAGATACACAGGTGCTCACATGAAGGAATCTGACCCAAACCACAAAACTAAGCTTCTTAACAAATTAAAAAAAATAAAAAGCAGTTATCTCAGAAAGTGAGGAAATCCGTGCTTTTAGTTTCTTATTCATCATTTGTTTTTCAAGCTTATGTTTTAGTTTTTATATATATATATACTGTATATAGATAGTATGACAGCTTTCAGTTGACATTGGTACACATTGTGGAAAACAGACAACTCAACATAGAGTTTCTTCAGGAAACTCAACCACACCAACCAGTACCTCCTTTTTGACTTTCACCACCCACTGGAACACAAACTAGGTGTCATCAGACCCCTCCAGCAGAAACCATTCTCACCTCCAACAGATGAAAGACGAGAGAGCAGGGACATATCGGGACTGATAAAAAATATCCTCAAAGCTAAGGAGTTAAGATGCTGGAAGGATGGAACTAATGTTATCTATATAAGTAAAGCAACTTACTAACAGCCCTTCTAAGTTTGTTTGAGTTCCACAATAAGGATTTATTTCCTTACTCTGCCAGTCAGAGACATCGTCATACATGCTGTTATGAGTCCATGCATTTAATTTGTCTCAATCAGTCACTGTAATGACGTTATGGTCCAGAGTCCTGCACCTGTTAGATGTGCCTAACAGGTGCAGGACTCTGGACACATCTGCACCAAAAAAAGTTAAACAAGACTCTGGTGAAATGTACACTGTGGAGGTAATTCAATAATTTGATTATGTTGTTATAAAGCAGAGACACATCAACAAGAAATCTACTGGACACTGCGCCTGAAGAACCTGACACTATGGCAGATGGCTGCTTTCACTGAGCCTGGTTCTGCTGGAGGTTTCTTCCTGTTAAAAGGGAGTTTTCCAGCTCCACTGTCGCTAATATGGATGCTTGGCGTGAGGGATTGCTGTTGAATTATTGAATCGATGCAATCAGCTTGTTTTCCGTAAATAGAAAACTTTTAACTAATCTGACTGTGTGATTTGATTGAATTGTCTTTGTAAAGTGAGATGTGTTGTGAAGTGGGGCTATATGAATAAACTGAATTGAAACTGAATTGAAGTAATGCAACAAGAATTCAATATCCAAAATTGGTTGATTTCTATTTTGGTATTGATTTAGGAAGGATTGAAGTAATATTTCTTATTCCCTGCTTTGCATTACGGACTGGCCATTTGAACATCTAAAATCTGTTATTTTTTGTTAACCTTTTGAGCTAATTTGCCTTCATTCTCGATATTTACAAACCTGGACTTAAAACTACACACTGAAGTGTGATATATCTAGATTGAATTTTTGTATTTTTTATGTCTATTATTATTTGCTCTTATTATTATCATTAAGATGTATAATACCCTTGAATGTTCCAAGCAGGTAAAGAGTTTTTGACATAATCAAGGCTTTTTAACCAGAATTTTAGGTATTTTATATATTCTGTCTTTTATGTTGGAGAGACGTTTTGTGTGTTTTTTTTTCTGTATGTGTGTACTGCTTGCTGTTTGAAAATGTCATGGCATTTCTAAACAGCACCAAGGGCACCATTCACACTAAAACCACAAATGATCACAAGCCTGACAGTAACACAGGTTCGGTACCTTCAGACTCACAAACAGAATGAGAATTAGATGAGCAATAAACCTTACATGCATGTCTAGACTGTGGGAAGAAACCTGAGTAGAAAAAGAAAACCCAACCAAAAACATACTTGGGAAACCATGCAACTCCCCAAAGGAAGCCTCCAGGCAAGATTCAGCTGCTCTTACAAGAACAATGGTAACCACTTCACCTTTGTCTTGTTTCCAATGTAGTTAAATGTTCAAAACAACCAGAGGCAGTGTGTGAAGGTGGGTTAAAATGATCAAAACACTATTTGCATTCATTACCGCTTCAAAATAAGTACGAATGAGTATGCCGTAGAATATGAATATCCTGTACTTGAGGTAAAATGAAATAAATTAAGCATGTGAACCAAACTATTAAAACTTAACCTTAAGTACAATAATAGAATCCATCTATAATTACACTGGAACATCGTATCTTGGATATTTAAATAAGAACTTTGATTAAGCTTCTCATGTATTTGTTAAAATATGAGGTGAGGTGTTTTGAATTGTGCTGCTATATAAATAAACCAAATTGAATTGAATATGAGTCCTAAGTCACTATCAGTTATATCTCTGTCTCTCACCCTCACTTTGAAAACAAAGACAAAAACATTTACGGTTGTTTCACATATAAGGGAAGAGCCATAATACATGTTTAGCAACCTGTAGGGGCAACAACTACAAGTACAAACAGAAAATCGCTGTACTGTAGATCTGAGAAGGTAAAGCATCCAAAATTGTTTGCAACAAGAAAACCATGAGACATCTAAAACTGAAAAGGTTTCTTGTCATAAACTAACTGACATTTGCAAACCCTACCAATTCCTAATTTGGGTTTCTACACTCCAGCAAAAGCATCCAGAAAATATTTAATAACTTTGAAATGTTTTTTCTCTTGCCTTTTTCTGTAGGATTTTTTAGAAACTCGAGATACTTTGCTTTGTCTGTTTGCATTGTTGTGTTTTTAAAGATGTCTTCATCAACCACCTCTACTCGCCTCGAATCACCTCTTTAATGATGCATATCTTCCCACTGTTACAGATCAGTCATAAAAGATTCAAATTTACATTTTATCTGAAACTTTTCTGAAAGCATTGCACTCCTATGTGAAATGATTGATGATGAGTTTTTAACTTCTACCTTAGTATGAGAATTCACCTACCAAAGACCCTCTATTGCAAATACATCACCATCTCCGCTGTGCACTAAAATTCACTCATTATGACGCTACACAGACTGTCTATCGTGTTCCTGATTTTAAAGAAATCCCTCAAACTGAGCATGCTTGCAGTGACAGTGGAAAGAAAAAACTCAATTTTAAACAGGAAGAAACTTCCAGCAATTCTAGTATCAGTGTTAGTGGCTTTGTGTTGAGGCTGACTGGGGGTTCAAGGAGACAGAAAAAGACATACAAAAGGAACAGAAGCACTAATCTATAAATACTTTCTATGTTTGAAACTGTAAACAGTAAACTAGTTCCATTGGTGGCTCTGTCTAGGAAAGAAACAGCTAAGCAGACAAGCTCTAGTCCAGCTATCATGTAAAGGGATTTAAAGAGAGCATAAACAGTTAGTCACTGTAAAATCTGAACCCATAACTATATCTAGGAGAGAAATAGGTCTAAGCACTGAAAAACCGGCCCGACTCTATAATCTATATGTAATGGTTCACTAGCGGGACCCAGAAATTCAGCCTCGACACAGGAGTGAGTAGAAAAAACACAGTTCTTTAATTAAAAACCCAGCACACTGGTACGTCAGCTGCTGCACTGCGAAGGGGGGTGGAGAGGAGAGATCAGAGACTGGGAGTATGGAAACGAAGAGATGGGTTAGCTTTTGGTAGTGAGTAACACTAACCTGGCTTGGCGATCAGTGATGTTGGTGATCGGCAGAGGGACGAAGAGGACAGCAGGTGGCTGTGCAGACGCAGAGCTCGGTTGACAGAGCCCGGGGAGGTAAGCGTTGATGCGTTGCAGAGCGTAAACCAACGAGAGGCAGCAGAACCCAATCCAGATAAAATCAGGCAGGCGATTGTCATACACAATCGGGGCAGAGCGTGAAATCCGAGGTACTGGGCGAGAGCGGTGAACAGATGCCGGCGTGGGTCGAGATTCAGGTAGTCAACAGAAAACGTCCGACAAGGGCGAGGCAAAAAGGGTCAGGTCCGTGGGGTGAAACGTGGTCAAGACTAAGAGAGCATGAAAAGAGTGCAGGATTACTTCAGGCTGGATGCGTTCGATAATCTGGCAGAGTGGTTGTGACTGAGAAGGGCTTAAGAAGGGAACAATCAGGGAGTGAAACAGGTGCGAGGAATAAAGGTAATGAGGGATGTGAGGTGGGTGGCTTAAACAACAAACACAGAGCACCAAGTGAACGTCACACTGTAAGCTGAAGTGTTGATGCCAGCCCCCCTGCTAATATTTCTCTCCAGGATGGCGTCTCAGGAGCAGACTGGATTAAGAAACAATGAAGAGAAAAAGCAAAGACAATATAAAGCTATGGGTTGAACAATCAAAAGGGGCAGAATTGGAGAACAAAGATAGAATCAAGTAGAAGTATGAGACGTGATCCCCATGTCCTCCAGCAACCTAAGCGTTTGGCAGCATCGATATAGAGTTAGCTTAGGAAAACTTGAGTCACTCTAACTATAAGCTTTATCAAAGAGGAAAGTTTAAAGCCTAGCCTTAAAAGTAGACAGGGTGTCTGCTTCACAAATTAAAACCGTTATTTGGTTCCACAAGAGAGGAGCCTGATAACTAAAAGATCTGCCTCCCATTCTACTTTCAGAAATTCTAGGAACCACTAGTAAACCTGCAAATTGTGAGTGAAACTCTTTGTTGGGAACATAAGGAACAGTCAGATCTCTGATATAAGATGAGTTTGGTTATTTAAGGCTTTATATGTGAAAAGGGGGATTTAAAATTCTACTCCGGATTTAACAGGAAACATTAATTTGAATTCCTGATAGTGAAAATCTACATCAGTACAGCCTTGAAGTAAAAAATAGTTTTAAAAAAAAGTTTAAAAAAATCACTCCTAGACAAATTATTTGGGATTTTTGCAGTATGCAAAGATAAAGGAAGGACATTCTAGAAACCTGCTTAATGTGGGATTTCAATTAGCCCTAATCAAAAACTACACTAAGGTTTTTTATATTATTCTCTGAGACCAATTTAATATCATCCAGAAGAAGCAACTCCTTTTTCAAATACTTTGGTCCAAATACAATAACATCTGTTTTGTCTGAATTCAAAAGCAGAAAGTTTGCAGTCATCAAGGTTCAGACATGCCTCTAGTCTATGTAATAATTTAGTTTCATATGGATTTATCAACAAATATAGATGAGTATCATCAGCATAACATTGGAAATTAATCCCATGCCATCTCATAATTCTGCCAATTGGGAGCATATATAGTATATAGTGAAGATGATTGGCCCTAGCACTCACCCCTGTGGTACTCCGCAGCTACAGTAATCATGGAGCTTTAGGAAGATTTATCATTAACATGAACAAACTGAAATCTGTCAGAGAAATGAGATTTAAACCAGACTAGTCCTGTTCCCTAAATTCTTGAATAACATTCAAGCCTTTTTTGAAATGACTGACATTTATCTTGACTAGGGTTTCTCTTGTCATTAAATAATTTAGAGTAACTTAGACCATGTTTGATAGCTTATGGCATTTTATTATGCCAGAGTTAGGCTTGTGAGGCAAATTAGACTGTTGAAAACCCCTCCCAAAAATCAAAACGGATAGGAGAAGCTATCTTTGGACATTTAATTAGGTCTCTGGAATGCTTTACTCACAGTGTGAACACGTGTCCTTCTCAGTGTACCAAAAGCAGGAAGAGATAATATGACATAAGAACCGCAGATTGAATGAGAAGAAAACCAAGTAAGAGATGAAATCCAAAGACATAAAAGTTTGACAATGTCTCAAGGGGCTGTGTAAAGTCGTGGAGAGGGAAAGGCACACAACTACACCAAGGTATCATGAGACAGACTTTCTTTTTCAGGCTTCATTTATTCTCTATTAGTGCAGTTTTTCATGTAATTCAGCCCTTTCAAAACAATCTCGACAAATGTAAACGTGGTTAAGGGAAGAGAATGTTTCCACTTTTCCTAATTTCTGCACTGGAATAGCGGAGAGAAAGCAGCGTAACACAACAAGATGAGAATGTGAAAGAAACCCATCAGAACTTATAAGAGCAATGGGTGAGTGAAATCTCTTAAACCTACCCCTTCAAAACCAAATGAACACTTCATGAGCATTTTTATATCTATAAAAAACAGTTGAGGATTTATTTATAAGCTATAATTGAAATAGATTGACACACAACTGCATACCTTGTTGGAGATAAATTACTGAAGAGATTATGTTTATCTCAATAGTTAATAAATTTTCTCTCAGACTTTATTGGTTCTGTGTGCAGTTTTGTGAGAGTAACAGTTTATATATTTGTAATCTTAATAATCAGAAGAATGTTCCCGTAGCCCAAGGCTTGCTTGCTTCTACAGATTGAAAGTCTGTTATGGTTCCGATATGGATTATAGTACCCTCTACCAGCAGGTGTGAAAAGCTAAAACAATATTTTAAAGTTGAATGAAAATTGAAGCAGTTTACTTTTGCTTTTAAAAATAAAAAACTGAAGTGTGGGATGTGCTTGTTTTTAGCACCCCTGATATGATATCTTGGAGAGCCCTCATTTGCTTTAAATCCAGCCACTGGGTGTTTGTTTGGGTGTTACTCTACTTTTAGGAAATGAAACTTAGGTGAAGCTCAGTTAGACTGAAATGTGAACATTTTTGTAGCTTTCCTATTTTAATTTAGGTTTGAACCTATATTAACCCATTTTAACACATAGACTTGCTATGGGGATCATGTTCTTTTATTTGTCCAGTCCATTTAACTGACTTATTTTGTCAGAAACTGCAGAAACTCAGTTGGAGGCATCAACAATCAACTGGATCAAAGACTACCTGACAAACAGACCAAGGTGTGTTAGACTGAAGGGTCAACCACTTGTTGCTAATAGAACCTTTTTTTTAACCTTTTTTTAAAAACCTTCATAATTTATCTGCGAATTTGAACAGGATATTAAGAATTTAAGTTAGTATAGCATACTTTTAACTATATAGGGACCGGGATTTGAACCCACAATCTTGGGTGGGGTAGACATCTGCCCAAACCACTGTACTATCTAGCCACTTCCTTGGTTCGATGCCTTAAACCAAATCTTAATGGACCGATAGAACGGTTGATAACAGCCTGCTAGCAGGAAGAGCAGGGACCAACTGAGGCCATTCAATGGGGCTGATAACCACTGATAATCGCCATTCTAAGGATGATAACATCCAAAGCGGGTGCTGACTTCCAGTACCAGACAGACTCCTGTTATCTTCAGAAATACTCCGATGACTGCAGCTGTTGATTGGATTGGATCAAATCAATTCAAATAATACAATTCAATTCAATTAATCAACTCAATTTAATTCAGTGAAATTCAATTGAATACTGAATGTGAAAAAGAAAGTGATTGTAATTTCAGAGGAAACAGGAACAAGTTAAATTCCATTACTATTATAGGAGAAGAACTGGACTTTGTTGTAGGATAATAAATACCTTGGTTTTCATTTGTACAACAGACTCGGCCAGAGACACAACTGTGAAGCTGTCTGCAAGAAGGGACAGAGCAAACTGTAAGGAAGCTTATGTCCTCAATGTTTGCAGCAAGAGGCTGCATGTCTGCTGTGGAGAGTGTGATCGCTTCGGACTTCACCTCCTGGGTTATAATTATGGACAACTGTCAGCATCCTCTTCATCATATTGTTAAACACTAAGGCTTCTCCAGATCTGGTGCAAAACAGACAAAAGAGCCTTCCTGCCTACAACTATCCACATCTACAACAAATGTATGAAAAAAACAGTTGTATCATTTGATATCCGTTTGGAAAAGTATTTTAATTGAATTTAATTTAATTACATACAACCCAGGATTTTTCATAATTGAGTTTTAACGTAGAGTTTTACCAACACACATTAAATCCCTTTTTCAAAGATGGATATAATAATACAATAAACCGAAGAAATGAATCCCATCAACCAGCATTCTATGTAATGAGCCAAGTAGTTCTGTTGCCGTCACCCTCGGCTGTTAGAGATCTGAGAGCTCTTATCTGCTCTGCAGCAGGAGCGTGACTCTAGGGGCTGTGGGCACGGATTCATGCCAGCAGCCTCCGCTTTGGCCTTTATCACTTTTTCTGTCTGTGTTTATTAATAAGATGACACTGAATGAGTTCAGTGCTTATTTCACATGAAGGTTTTACACTAAACCATATTCCATCATCACTCCTTCTTGTCAAATGGCTTAATGGACCTCCCCAACTCTAATGTTGAGCAATCCATCTCAGTGTTCCCTAGCCAACTCTGTTCTCCCATGGCCTTAAGGAACAAACTGTCGTGAGAAGACCCGACAGCTAAAAGAAAAGCATTTGGAAAGCCTCCAAAAAGATTTTTTTCTCCTCTTAAGTTTGCTGATTATTTGTTATCCCCTTATGAAAATCCATTTAGTTTATAATTTGACACATTTTTCATGTAACTAAGACAATCAAATGTGTTTATTTTGGGGGTACGTCCAGAGACTTAATGTCCATCCGCCTGCATCCTGAGTGTCCAATCAGGCCACCGGATCTAGACTGAAGCTGGGCCAAGAGTAACTCTCTTTGGCTGCTATGAGGAAGCCAAGCTGTGACTAACATGAACCAGCGTCATCATCCTGCCACTGCCAGCCAGGAAATAAATACAGCTGGGCAAGTCTGCTGAACAAACATACCTTCCACTTACACATGGTCCCAGGTGAGCTTCCACAGACAAAGAGCTAACAGACCAACACAAAATCACAACATCCATACATGCTCTGCCAGTGGCTTCATAGTCATTGACCTTCCATTGAAAATATTTAGAAGGGACAGATCTAATCAGTCAAATTCCAGTTTTTGACCACCAACGGCGTGGAATACTCTGCACTAAGTGACCCTGATAAAATAGGAAACTATTAGAAATGCCAGTGATTTTACTAATCAAAGACGTAAAACTCCCCATGTGCAAACATTCAGAGATATGTTCTGTGGCTCCAGAGGATCCCTGGTGTCTGAGGAAACAACCCTGATGGTGTCACTGAGGTGACCTCAGCTTGGAAATTAGAAGGAATGGATTATTGACAAGGAGTGTGGAGTTCAGAAACAGAAGTATTCGTCTGACACTGACGGCTACAAAGATGACACTGACATTTTTATCAATGATATTTACATTTAATCTCAATTCTTGGTCATTTTTTAGGGACAATGCTTAAATAGGCAGCAGAGATTTATTCAAAAAGTATTCAAACTATTTCACATTTTTCATTTATTCTTCTCTCACAACATTAACGTTTTTGTTTAAAAATGTAAACCTTTTTATTTTAACAAGATGTCTACAGCATTGAAGATGTTTTATTTAATGCAAACAAAAAAAACAGAAAAATTATAGAGTTAAATTTCTTCCATTATGGTTAATGGAAATTAAAATATTCATTTCAGTTTATTCATATAGCGCCAATTCACAGCAAATGTCATCTCAAGGCAGTTTTCAAAGACAATTCAATCAAATCACACAGTCAGATTAGTTAAACGTTTTCTAAGTGAAACCAGCTGATTGCATGAAATCATTAATTCGACAGCAATCCCTCACACCAAGCATGCATGTAGCAACAGTGGAGAGGAAAAGTGGAGTATGAGACGTGGTCCCCATGTCCTCCAGCAACATAAGCGTTTGGCAGCATCGATATAGAGTTAGCTTAGGATAACTTGAGTCACTCTAACTATAAGCTTTATCAAAAAGGAAAGTTTTAAGCCTAGCTTTAAAAGTAGATAAGGTCTCACAGTAAGAAAAACAGGACAACACAGAAAAACAGGCCAAGCTGCAGTAAACAAAGGTGTTGATGGTAGCAGTCCAGCCGACAATTCTCTCCAGGATGGAGCCACAGCAAAGAGGAACAGACCAGATCAAGCTGCTATGATGACAAATTAAAAACAGAGAACATAAAGTTAGAGGTTGCACTTACAAATACTGCAGAATGGGAGAATGGGGATCGAATGAAGCAGATAGAATGATGAA
>JAUZNJ010039816.1:0-10597 GCA_034780135.1 Jordanella pulchra | reverse complement strand
TCCCCAGCACACCACGGTGTAGAAGAGGACACTGGCAATCACAGACTGGTAAAACATACACAGTAATTTGCTGCAGTGTAAAAAACAGTGTAATCTGGTTCAGTTGTACCTGCAGCTATGATAACAGACTCAGTAGAATCAAGGCTGCAAATTCCTGTCAAAACCGCTGTTCTAGCTACTCTCTGCCTTCCTGGTCTTTGACAGTAAATGTTTGTCTTGCTATACTTTTTGAAAACAACACTCCTATTCAAGCAGTCATTAGAAATAACGGAAGAAGGTTAAAATGTTTATAGTGATGGAGAGGTTTATGGAAGTCTAGGGTTTATAGAGTATATCTGTGTAGACTGAGGTTTACTAGAGGTCGGTGTTTGGAAGAGTAAATTATTTTCTAACCTCTTCTAAAATGGAATGAGGATAGTCTGAGACTGTGATTATTTTCATTTTACAGTGGAGTGTTAAACAAAAACAATGGGCTAAAAAGCCTTCCTGATAGCTTCAGTTCTGATATCCAACATATCAGAGCTTTTCTCTACACCTGGATACGAGATTGCTGTTTTTCTATTTTTTTCTAGAATAAACTTTACACTATAATTCAACTCTGCTCATTCTAACTAAAAATCCAATTCAGTACAATACTTATTCTAATTATTTTCTTTACACCATATTTCTTCTTGCTATGTTTCTCTAAAGGACACTCGGGCTTGGGATTGGACCCTGTAATCCTCCAACTGGCTGTGCGAGGAAGCAAACAGATTGCATCAGCTTTCTCTTGGATTTACTCTCCATCCTGACGGTCTACAAGGTGACACGGAGAGGTTTAGATGAAAACTCCTCTTTTGAGACTGGTAACTAACTTATCGCAGACATGTTGGTCAGAGTATAACAGGAGGAAAAGGACTTTAGAACAGTATTAAACTGAATGTAGAAAACAGGGGCATGTTTTTGCTGCTTTCTTGGAGCGCTTAGCTCATAAAAACAAAATCATTTTCATACACTGTGGTGCGACTCCCTGTGAATAAAGCATCTCTCCAGAGAGTAGTTGATGGTCATAATAGTGAAAATCTGCTTTTACCCCTGAATGAGGCACGCTGATGCAGACGCTCAGTAAAGTGACACTAGAGTATTGGTGACATGTCATATACAAAAGAAGACCGCCCTAAGGTTTATTTCTATGTTGAGAATTAAAAAGACAACATGTTTCCTTGTCTTTCTTCGCTTCCTGGGCCTTTCTTAGCAGAGAGAATTAGAAGAAACTAAAATAATTAGATCCAGGGTGTCTGCTATCTGCCTTTAACACACAAAACATTTCAGCTGAAGATTATTGTTCTACAAAAAGTGATTGTACAGGTAACCTAGTTTTATGTTCATCGTGAGAAATTATTGAGTCTGAGCTGAGGAACCTCTGCTGAGAAATCCAACACATAGATGTAAATACATTTCTTCAATTATGCCTAGTTAAACATTAAGATGATTAGACCAATTATTTTCCAAATCTTCCCCTTCTAACAAGCCTCACACTGAACACAAGGGGGAAAAAAATCACTGCTTTTGCTCAATGGACATTTGCAAGAAGTTCATCTGACAAGTGAGAGTGAGTCGCACAGCAGGTGAAAGGCTCTACTATGTATGTATGTTTGTAATGGGATTGTGTGGATACATTTATGGACCCAGAATTCGAGCCAGACAACAGACCAGTTTTAACGGTTTATTTAATTAATATGGGACAGGGATGGCAGCGGGAGTCAGCCACGGAAACTGGTTCGTCTGAAGGGAGACACAGAGGTGAGTTCCAACACTGATTGTAAGAATGATTCAGAAATAAAGGAATGACTGACTTCAGGGTGGAAGGGATGAAAGTCCAGAGTAATGTTCGGTACTGGAGAAATTAGAAGGCTGCAATGAGTCCAAAAACGTGATCCAATGATAGAGCCGGGGGGAGAGCCGAGGTCAGAACCGGGGAGGCAGATGGCTGAGACGAATCCAGTCCATAATCCAGGATCAGAACCTTAGTCCATATGAGGGTCGGAACCAGGGGGTCAGATGGCTGAGAAAACTACAAGGAACATCCAAAATTTTGGTCAGAGGCAGAAAAGGGTCAGAGGCATGAAGATGACAAAAACAGATCCGAAAGGGGCTGAGATTAAATCAAAAATCTCAGGGACAATCCTGGTCATGATAGGCAGAACAGAAACAAGGCTAGAAAGGCTCACCATGAGGACGACAAAAAACCTGGCCCCAGCTTCTGGTCTGATGAGGTAAATATAGGCAGAAGTGCAGATTGAGCTGATGAAGAGTGATTAGAGCCGATCAGCTTGACCAGGTGGAGATGATAAAGTAATCAGACCAGAGCTGGTGACCAGAATCATGACATAACCCCCCCTTCAAAGGTAGATTCCACATGCCCCAGAGTCTAGGGTGTGAAAACCTTGTGATTCACATTTGAGACATGTGTGTCCCAACAAACATGGGCAGCACATGAGAAAACGTATGAATCACATGTGGTTTTACCATGAAATCAATTCCACATGTTTGCACGTGATTCACATGTTTGTACCACATGTTAATTTCACATGTGGTGCATGGGTTTCAAATGTGAGTTTCATGTTTTGATGTTTTATTTTGAAGGGTTGGATCTGGTGAGGTTTTGTGACATCTTCTGGCATCTGAATGTGTCAGAAGTCAAATAGTTTTGTTTGTGTTGTATTGTGCTTGCCATATAACTGCACAACACCCTCTATAGGACCAAACATTTCTTTGTGTCTCCGGGTGTTTCAGGTATAAAAATGAACCAGCAATTTTAGGATATTGCCTTGTGAACCAGACACTAGCCCTGAACTGGCCAAAAAAGTTCAGGTTTTAGGATAACTGACATCAGTTTTCAAAGGTTTTCTCCAAAACTGGTGCTATTTTGTTTTCATAAAACGTAACATAGTATTTTTTATATATACATTTCATCAGGATTAAAACTATTGGTGTTGCTTTTAAGCTGGTGTCTTGTGTGCACCGATGTGCCTCAGTACACTCAGTAAAAGTACAGAGCTCTGTGCTTCTGTGCCAGACTGTTTTTCACAGGTTTGAGGGGAAAATCGTGGTAATGTGTCAGTGAATGTGACAGCTCTCGAAAAACCCTGTCTAAAGATATTCTGAACATCTTCTGTTTAGCAGTTCTGGTTCCATGAAAGGTTTGTTATGATGAACTAATTAGTCTTAAATTAAAATGAAGGAACAAACAGTTAAAAAATAATTTACCTAACTGTCAATATCAGTTTTTTTCTTGGCCTAATCTTATTGTTGTTTATTTTATTTTATAAAAGGGTTTAGTCCTTTTTTCTCAATAGGACATGCATTACAATATGCATTACATATCAATATCATTTCAACCTTTTATAAACCACTGTATCATGTTAGGATTTGATGTGACACTCCCACATAAAATACATAGTAAATGCAGTAAATACTGCATGGATTCATATTAAGGGACTGTGAGTAAATATTTGGTAGAACCATTTTTACCTGATGATACAACCACAAGTCTTTTGGTTGTTTTTTTTTTTACATACTTTGTACACGAAGAGGGTAAAATTGCTGTCTTTAATTTTCAAAATTACGTTGCATTTTTATTTGCGAAACTTAGATCCAATTACCTGTTAACTCGCTGGTAACAGGAGAGTTGTTTTTGATCAACTGTGGCTAAGATGGCTGTTCTTGTTCTGATCTCTTAAGGTTTCTAGTTGCCCACGGGTTCCAGACATCAGACGCAAATGGGAGTGAACCCCCTGCCATTTCTTGGACACTCCTGGTACAGTGTTATCTTTTAGTCCAAAATCCAACTTAAATATAATGTAGTTTGTGTTTTTAACCTATTAGAAATTGAAATGTTTAAAGCGCTCTACATAAAAACATTTGAGTCGGTTCATAGCTTTACAAACATGTATTCTGCCATGTGGAGATTGTAGGGACCATAATCAATATCCTGTGCCACCAGGTGCCTCACTCTGGCTTTAGACATATTGCTTAGAATGAAAGCAGATCTTTTCAGGTTGATCCGTGGCAGGAAGAGCCTACTAAATCAACGCCACAGCCTATTAAAAGTGTAATCAGGCACACAGTGGTGAGACTCCAGGCCTAGTTTGACCCCATCAAGTCTTAATGAGGTCCACCGAGTCGTTGACCCACACATTTAAATAACATGCATCAATATTAATGGGTTATTAAAGACTCAAAGCAATTATGCATACAGCGAACTGGACGGATACTGCTGACTAGAGACGCTGGGAGCATGACAGAGATTGAAGAGTGTATGCTTTTGTCTATCGATAATTTGATGGGTTTAGAAGTAAGAAGAAGGTACAATTTTTTAATGAAATCTTCTAACTGCAAACATTTAAAGTGGTGAACAAACTACAATACAGACTCTGAAAAACAGAATGCATTAATAGGACTTTTGGGACCCCAGTTCTTTGTTTGCCAACTTTATTCTGGCACATGAAACCAAAGCATTATCACTTAATCTGCAAGCTTTAAGAGACTGATTAACATCTGTTTAACTTTGCTTTACTTGTGTTGGCTAAAGTTTTGCTGGTTGAATTCGATTCCTTTTTTATTCACCTAATATTTGTAAATAACAAAGCATTTGTATGGAGTGAAATTTGTTCCATTATTGCAAGCAAAGAACTAATTCTGTAAATTAGTTTAATCCAGAAATTAAACTTTGACAAACATTTAAAAAGTATATTTTTTTCTGGAAATTAAATTTTCATATTTATTTCTTCCAAATCTCTTTACAGATATTTTTTTTTCTTTTCCACCCTTTCAGGTTGAGTTTTACAAATTTCATTCCATTAGAGTTATGTTAGATAGAGACATTCTCTACACTTCGGTGGCAGGCTTACCTCTGGAGTGAGAAGTGAAGACTTATTTCTATTGGTCTGCATTGACATCACAAACAACATTTTTATATGTGCACAACAACAACAGCATTTGTATTATGCTTAAATTAAAAACATTTTGATTGGTGAAAAACAATTTGAAAAGAATGCAGCAAGTTAAAAAAGAATGAAAAATTCTAAAAGAAAGAAACATTTAAAAACATTAAATCTGTGGAAAAATTGAAAAATAAAATAATAATAATATAAGATAAAATATTCAATCTGTAAAAGAAATTGAAAAACATCAATAGAAATATATATATATTAAAAAAAGAATTGAAATAACAAAAGATGAGAAAAAAGCAAAGTTACTTTAAACAACATTTTTAAAGTGTAACTGGGGTGTGGATTGTGTGTGGACCCAGGATTGGAGCCACACAACAGAGAGCAGTTTTAACAGTTTATTTATAGAATTTCAGGACAGGGACAGCAGCGGGAGTCAGCCACGGGAACCGGTTCGTCTGAATGTTAGTCCATGTGAGGGTCGGAACCAGGGGGTCAGATGGCTGAGAAAACTCCAGGGAAGAATCCAGATATGTGGTCAGAGGTAGAAAAGGGTCAGAGGACGACACACAAAAACGGATCCGACAGGGGCTCAGAGGATCTCAAGGTCTCAGGGAAAAACTTGGTCACAATAGACAAAAATAAAGCTGCATGTAACTCACCATGACGTTGACAAAAATCCGGCCCCAGTGTCTGGTCTGATCTAGCTTATAAAGGCAGAGGCACAGGTGGAGATAATGAGTATTAATGAGGAGTAAAGGAGCAGAGCAGATGGAGATGATTAAGTAATCAGACCAGAGCTGGTGACCAGAATCATGACATAAAGTTGAATGTTTAAATTGCATTTTTTTCTATTTCAATTTACAAAATGTGTTTTTTATTTTTTATTTTAATTTCCTTAATGTATTCTTTGCTTTCAACAGTAATGGAACAATATTCACTCCATTTATTTGCACTTTAGAGAATGAACTAAACTATGCACCAGCTCAATTAAGTAAATGCACATTTATGTTAATTATTTTTACAAATCAAACAAATCCGCAGTTCCTCAAAAAATCTTTTAACTTTTACCAGTATCTCATTTTACTTTTAAGGAGTTGGGTTCAAATCGGACAGTGCTCTACTCTAACCACTAGGACTCCGGTCGATTTGTGATGTAGCCCTGTTTGTATTTTCTCCCCTCCACCTTCTTTTCTTTACCTCACATTGCTGCTCCTATCCTTACCTGATTTCCCTTCTTCTTTCTTGGGGTCAACAATAAAAACTCTCTTTGGGGTAGAAAATGAGCTCCAACCTGCTGTGCTGAATCCAGACAGCCTTCAGTTTGCATGGATGTCATTACAGGACGGCACGCACATGTATGACTGGTCATGAGTAAACTTATGTTGTGCCAAAGCAGGCTACTAGGACAAATCCAACAGTTAGGCCGCAGTAAAGAAGTTATCTTTACAAACCTGAGTAACCTGTCACTACTTCTGCTTAAATAAACTATTAACAGAGATAACAAAAGTCTTTAAGGTACATTTTACATGTTGAGAACAACATAAGTGTATGCACTCAACAAAGTGAAGTAAAGATGCTTCAGAAACTTATAGAACAAGTTTTATTATTAAATAATCTACAACTACTTTTAGTATAAAGCCAATCATACTGAAACAAGATCATAGATAGCAGCTCACACTTACCTTTAATCAATGGTAGGAAGGATCTGTACCTTACTCATTGTTTTATGAGGTTTGTTGATCAAAGCAGAGCTCATGCTCTCTGTAACATTCCACCTCTAAAAAGACTTAAAAGACTCTGATTCTTCTTGGAGCAAGTATGTTTGAAAAGTCCTCTTAAAAGTAGGTGAAAGTAATTTGTGTTGTCAGGGGCCACATCTATTAACCAGGTTCTTAGATAACTTTCCTTCTTTCAGTCAGTGGTGACAGATTATTTGACAGATTTTATTCCAAATTTTAAATTTATCATTTGAACATTTTTATCCTCCAAAGGCAATAATTATGAATACTGTATGTAGAATGTGTGATGTAATGACAAATACTAAATATTCACTTTGTTTCATTTAAAATGAACAACAAAGCTAGATCCTACAGTATATACTTAGTGACTATTACAGTAGATATTCAATTATGTTATATATTAAAGGAATCCACACTAGTTGAATATATTGGCCTAAGATATGTTGTAAAACTCGTAATTACTTCAAAATATATATATCCTTTGTTATATTTTTCAACCATGGAAGTGAATCTTTGATGTATTAGAGATTTTTTTTAAACACAAACCATTTCGAAATTACAGATATAATATAGAAAATAAAGAAATATTATGGAATAAGCTATTAAAAGAGTGTGGTTTAATAATAATGATTAACTTTCCTAATCTTCAATATGCTAAAAACAGTTTTGTCCTATTTTGCTTGGTAAAAAACAACAACCCATTAATAAAAGTATGACAATATTATAAAAGTTCAAATTCTCTCTTGGTTTTGGTTATTCTACATTATATATATTTCCAAATGTACTTATTTATTCAAAGGATCTATAAGCTTGACCAAAGTAATTTTTCTCATACATGTAAAACCTCTACTTGACAATAAGGCATTTTCTGATTTGGATTCAGTTGAATTCAAAATACACGCAAACTAACAACATGAAGCCCATTAGAAACACAAAAAGAAGAAAAATCCTGAGTCATTTGAGATTGACACAAAGGTCTGGTTATCTCTCCAGTTTAGATAAAAGGAGCCTGAATGCCATTCAACAATATTCTTTTTTATGTTGTTTTTGTAACTCAGTGTAGCCTGATAGAGGCTGATGGTGAAGTGAGGGATTTTCACTTTCTGTGAACTCGTATGCTTGTGTCTGGCGGGCAGACAGCAGTCAGCCTATTTATATGCAGGTTCTTCACAGAATGACTGTGTTCGCAGCAGTCAAATAGTCTTTCCTACCATAGCTGAGATGTCTGTGTGGATGTTTATGTGTGTACCCTCGACTTTTTGCCTTCACACCGCTGAGCAAAGTATAAGAGTCCAGAACAGCACGGGATGGCAAAAGTTAAAGGGGAGGTGGGGGTGAGCACTTCAGAGAGGAGAACATAGCACAGAAATCCAAAAGGCTTGAACTAAGCAAAGACTAATCCTTTTATGTGAGGCCCTTTCTTCATGTTGTGTGTGGCAAATGCATGTGTGAGCATCTACTGAAAGCAAAGCCTAATTTCAAGTGGCACTCAAAAGTTTAGGAACGTTTTAAATCATTGTATATGTTGGCATTAAACCATCCTTGGATATTAATTTAGTGAGATAGTTTTAAAAATCTACCAGATCATGAATAAACTTGAGTTACCAGATTTTAAAAAATGTGGTAACTCAACATGCTTGTAGATGAGGTCAAGAGGACCTGCAGCACATTTAAAAACGTCTGCTGTTGCACATTTTTAAACAATTCAAACATTGTGCTCTCATTTTATGAGCTTACAAGCATTAGCATCATTCATGTCAAAGACGTGGGTCTCAACCAATCAGAGAAGTTGATCTGGGAACTAAAAGTAATACAGATGCTGCATCAAAGCCATGATCTGTGCTCCTGCAGAGCTTTCAGTATAAAAGCATAAAAAATTAACAAGAATATATATAAAAAAGTGGTACACACTTGATTTATATAAAGATCCTACAGCTATTAACACCTAACAACACCTTGAAAACTAGCCATGTCACTGCAACATTTAATCCCCCTTTGGGATGAATTAAGTATTTTTCAAAATGAGTTAAAAGCTAAGACAATATTTTATCACATATAAAGACAATTGAGAATGCCCTGATGATGACTGGATTGTAAAGAAACAGTTTATAAATGTGACAGCTTCCCATATATATCCACCCCATCATACACACACAGAAGACAGCTGCTTGGAATTTATGTTGTTTACTGAAATAAGTGTTTAACAACATACAAACAGTGCAGTTAGACTCCTTAGTGGTCCACCAGATGCTCTGTGTACACAGCAGAGTGCAAAACAGACCGTAATTTACAAATACTTATTACAGTGAAGTTCAACAACATATTTTTCAGATATCTGATGATAGACTGGTTTTGATATCACATCTGGATGAATTTAATACAATTCTGTCTTTCTTTCATAAATAATATGAATTAAAAAAATAAATACGGACAGCAATCAAAATTATTAAATTACTAAACAGCAAACTGTGGTATTTCACAGAAACAAAGCTGGCCACATCATGTCGTCATAGAAACAGCTAACAAACAAACTGACAGACTGAAAAATATAACTGACAAATTACTGACAGTTAATGTAACATAATTACCTGCAATGAGTGATTAAAAACATACAGCGCAGTTAGCTTCTTTACTGGTCCACCAGTTACTCTGTTTACTGTAACAAAACTACAAGTTATTCTCTGAACACAACTACTAATACTATTCAGAGGAGAAACAGACTGGATGGTTTTTACCACAGCAGAGCACAAAACAGACCATGTGGAAACTTTACCAGGAGGTGGCGCCAAAAACCGCACATCCTAGGAAAAACATGAAACACATTTTAGCAAGAATTTCATCTATTTATCTAATACCCGTTACATAAATAACTACATTACCTTAAAATATCTAGACTTGCCAGCAAAATACATTCTATTTTATACTTTGATAGCTTTTACCACATATCTAAAAATAATAATATTTATTTTGAGCCACTGTAAACTGGACGGCTTGAGGGAGATATACCTGGATTCATAGTGACAGCGGTCCGCTAGTATATGTAGGGTTTGCTGTCTGGGACAACTACAAGATAGCTAAAAATAGGCTGATAAACACGATGAACTGACTACATGAATTATATTGTGGTATGTACTTTTTCTCTTAAAAACATTTTCAATTCTCTCTCCACTGCATCTGTCATTGTATACAATAGACCAACCATGCATGCATACATACAGTTTGCGCATCAAGTGTGACAAAAACACTCTCAGCATGCATCTAACTTCAAGGTGGGACAAACATCCAAGATGAGCCAATGGATGATTTCTGACACCTAAAATGCATTTGGTGTGAATGCAGTATCAGTCCTTGACATGGTGGTGGCAGATGAACCCTTGCTGTCTGATTACATTTTAAAATAATGAAAGGCCACTAATGCCTGAAAAATTGGTTTATTTTGTATCTGGAAATGTGTCTTCAGCCATCAACGAGAGTGCCACACATATAGGATTTGTGTGGGAGATTAGGACATAAAGGCTACAGTAAATAGTTGGTGTGGTGCAGTTTTTTTAAATAATTGAATATACATTTTAAACTTCTCCAAATGGAAGCAACACATTTAGAAAGGTCTCACCTGTCCAATGAATGTCAAAGTGGTGCGGTTGTACTGCGCCTTCGCGAACTGATCACAGGAACTCTAATCAGTCAGAGCTGTTCTACCTGGTGCATCTCAGTATATTTCTAAAGTTTCCCAGCTGCTTCTAAAATATACTGCTGTTCCATTTTTGTTGCTGCTGGACAACTCCTCCTTAATCTGGGGCACATGAATCTGAGCGTTCAGCCAGGAAGGAAATGTAACCTGTTGGTTTTAAAAATAAGTAACTAAGACTTTGGAAGCCCCACCCCACCCCCCCCCACCCCCCACCCCCTTTTTTTCCTGAATTT
>JAUZNJ010039815.1:0-10597 GCA_034780135.1 Jordanella pulchra | reverse complement strand
CCACCCCCCCGACCCTGATGGCACAGAACAAAGGGGGACGTAAAGATCTGGAGGGTAAAATATGGCGGAGACGGGCGGTTCTGTCACAGTAATGAAACGACATCATTCAGTGCGGCTGTAATGTGAGGAGGATGATAAAAGCTTATTGATCTGATGCCTGGAAGCAAACTGACAGAACAACGTCTCAGCGTTGTATTTCTTTATTCAACAACTTACATCGTTAAAAGCCACTGACTGTAACAAGAAACTAATGCCTCACAATCAAGCAATATTAAAATGTCCCAATTGTGAACTTCAGCCTTGGGTAGTTTTATCTGGTCAAGATACTTGACAACAAAGCTGAGGGTGGTTTAGCCTTATGGGGCGCACTTGACACATTTATTGTTCCTACTGTTGCCTTGAAGTCTGCATACACCTTTTATGTCTGGGGTCAATTTAAAGGGGCCTAGTCCCTGGCTTTGACTTTACAAATTTCTCGCTGGTAGCTCACTCTGGTTGCATCGAAAAGTAAGAAGTCAGAATTATGCCAAAAGGGCACACATGTTAGGAAAACTCTTGGAAGCATTTTTATATAAAACACACTCATGAAACTATTCTGCATTAGTCAGGTGACTTGGACATTCATTTTCTACAACTGAAACGATGGAATGAGTTTCTCCAGCTCGATAATGCCCAGGTAATTTTAGGTCAAATAAGAATTTTCATCAGGCACAGCTTTGACCACACAGCTGCAGGTCTTCAGATGTTCTCCACAACCTCATCCAATCACGCTAGACCTACTGTCTGTTTATGTTCCAAGATGAAAAGCGGGTGAGACAGAAACGTACCATTAAATCTCGACGCATTACGGATAGCTTGTTAAAAAATTTGAAAGGTGGACTATAAGAACGGGAGATTTAAAGATAAATGGACGGACGAATATGCGTTGTTCTCTAAGGACACGCTACTATACGGCCAATCTGTTTAATCTACTGTGAGTCTTTGCCGACTGTAAATGATTTTAAATATGAACAGTTTGAGGAAACTTACCAACAAGGATCTGAGGTAAGTACCATGAAAATAAACAAACTCAGACTTCAGATAAATGAATCGTGTTTTCTGAGCCCAAGGTTTCAGTCCATCCGGAAATCGAGTTGAATTCCCCCTGCTGGCGTGCAGGTGGCACAGTGATTAGCGCACACGACCCAGGTACGGAGGCTTTAGTCCTCGACGCGGGCGACCCGAGTTCGAATCTGGCTTGTTGCCCTTTCCCACATGTCTCTCCCCCTCTCTCATACCCCTTTTCCTGTCATCCTACTGTCTGAGCAACGAGCCACTAGTGCCGTAAAAACTCCCCAAAAAAAAAAAATTAAAAAAAAAGAATCTCCCCTGCTCCATAGCCTCATATTATGCCTTTATTGTGCATTTATGTCACAAACTGGTATGTAGAGTGGAACTGAATGACTAAATTCTTTGTATTTTCTTTGCTTCTTTCCTGAAAAGTCTCTATAAAACTCTTAAAATCCCAAAGTTTTCCTTTCTGGATATCCTAATATGTCTCTGTACTGCTCTGACAGACGACCACAAAAAGAGGGAAAAAAATCAAATAATTTGAGGGATTCAAAATCTCGTGCAGCTGAATAACATAAAATATTCAAATGAGGTGATGATGTCATTTTGAGCTTTCTAGGATAGCCGATAGCAACTTTTCCTACTGAGGAGTTGACAACAGTGTTGCTTTTCCCCTCAAATCGACAAAAATTGACATAATTGCACAGAAACACAGCAAAGTATTTACATTCACATTACATTTTGTATTACATGTAATACTTTGGGCAGAAGTTTGACTTCATACAAAGGGTTCGAGATTAAATCATGATGCTGTTACAGTAGCTTATTCGATTCTATTTGTGTGTTTTACACTTTGTGTTTGCTCCATTTGTTAATAAACTTAGGCACTTTGTGTTTATTTACCTTAGTGAGACTATATTGCACATTCGCACCAAGTGTTGAGTAATAATGAAGCCAAACAAGTCATGGAGGCACCAAGCATTCACAAACTTCTTGTTGGTCATTTGGTTGGACTTCCACTGTTTAAGAAGCCAACAAACACTGTAGATCTAATAGTTGATACCATATTCTTTGGAGTTCAGGGGCCTTGCGAATAAAACAGATTTTTTACTACAACTTAGGGGCGGTGAGAAAATTGAAACTTGGAGTGAGTCAGATGATGTATGAAACGGTGTTGCTGCAAATCTTTACCTTTATACATCAGGTTTGAACTCTTTCTGTTAAAATAGCTAAACAAAGCCATGTTTAATTTACTTAAGTAAATCTCAGAGATTTTTTTTTACCTTGTTATTATAAATTGGAAACACTTACATGGCTGTGGCAAATTCTCTCAGCAGGTCAAGAGCTTACATGGACTGCCGCATGCTTTAAAAAAAAGTTTATCGGTTTGTATCCCAAGTTAGGTTTGTTGGGCCTGCCTGGCTTTTTTGAGATCCCCCTGGTCTCTCATTTTTTCACTTAACTAGGTTGGAATCTCCCCTAAAATGGTATCTTAAATCCACTGTGAAAAAACGATTCCAGATTTTACCATTTCACACATTGCAGTTTATCTTTTTTAATCATCAAATCTGCCAAGCAACTTTTCATGAAGTCTTCACATTTGAAAGTTAAAAGTGAACAAGAGGCTGTGGCTAAAAAAACCTTAACGCCGGTACACAGGGGATTAGAACTGTCAAACATGGGAAAGTCATGTGCAAAGTTACTGCTGTATGACTCAGTTTTTACATAATAAATCGTAGGGTTGGACGGTTGGATAAGTGTTTTAGTGACTCACAATGAAAGCATACAACATGAGAAAAAAAAAATAAAGCCTAATGGAAGTCAGTAGGAAAATCATCAGCTATTAAATTGCTAGAATCAAGGTTCCTGAACAGAACATTGACATTGTGCGGTACATAATAGGTGCTCCTGTGAGGTGAACAGAGTATGCCTTGACTTAAGGAGAAGCATGTAACATTAATCATCAGATCACAAAAACATATTTAAATGATCATTATCAAATGTCAATTTTGGAGACCTTTGAACCTGACTATAATCTTTTTTTTTTCTTGCCAAACATGAATAAATCATTCAAAGGTTCATTTTAGAAGTAAACCTAAGATATTGATGGAGTTTTTGGGGAAAACTTTTTATGGTGAGCGAATTCTCAGATATATGGGTCATGGAAAATACAAAACAGGCTTAAACCGGAGGCAACCGGACTTGGACACCTATCCAGGAGTCACAACAGAACAGCCTGTAGCTGAAGTTCTGATTTCAGAGGCCCGTAAGCAAATCTGAACATTATGGTTCAGTCTTTCGGATGAACTAGGTTTTGTATGGCAATGCTGCTAGGTTTAAAATTCAATGGTATGTTAAGAGAACCAAAATGTTCAGATCTTGGACAGATGGTTTGAAAAAGGGTGTGAAGGAAGCCATCATTGTTAAAAGAGAACGGAGGGGAAGGATTGTGGTTTCAACTCCCAAGCATATAAAGGTCTGTCCAGGAAGTTACACATCATGATTTAAAAGGCCAAACACAAAACCCAAGTAAAAAAAAAAAAAGCCAGACTTCAACAACATTTATGTTGTAGTGTAAAAGCTGCCAAAAAATACAAAAAAAACCTGGAAAAAAGATGAAGCGCATTTAGAATTCAATGATGGATTGAATTCTTTGTTTAGTTATGGATCATTGTTCAACACAAAATGGGCACTAGAAAAAAAAAACAAAGTTAAAATATGGCTGAGAGAAGAGCCCAATACTTCCCAAATGGAAAAAATACGATACACACTGAAAGACTGTTTATCACAATTCAAAATAATATGGCAGCCATTTGGAGATTTCCTTAAATCTTCCCCACAAAAATGTTCGACATAATTTTAAAGTCTCTATCTTCGACTCTGTAGTTTCTTGTTTTGTTTGTCTATTTTGTTTTTGATTTTATATGATGTCCAACATTTGAGCCAAATTTTGTTGTGTAAATCAAACCCTGTACAATGTGGATGGTCAATAAAATATTCACACCAATCAGGTGGTAGAAAACCTCATTTCCAGTTTACAATTATATGTGGATGTAAGGCTACAATCATATTAATGTAAAGTTTGTGAATTTGCAAAACAGTACGACACCAAAAAGCAAACAGAGTGAATGAATCATGGAGCCAAATCTGCAAGATCTTCAATGAGAGGAGAAAACATATATATGGAATGGAATAGGGCTAAGAATCACTTTAGTTAGAAAAGAAATTAAAAAGGCTTCTGCTTGACTAAAAAATTACAGTAAATTAATTGGTTTCTTGATTGACGAAGAACACAGGACACTTTGATTAGGTTTACTCAATGGGTAAAGTTCTAGAAGGAAGACGTTTTACTCTCATAAATATTTCAATCTTTTATTTCCGTTGGCTTTGTCCAGATAGGATATGCAAAGACAATGAGATCGAACAAGTGCAGAAACAGCAAAAAAAAAAACAACAACACGCTAAGCCGAATACGAGAACCACAGGAAAGGAAGAGACCAATGAAAAACAACAGCTAAACCCTAATCCGTGTCTGTACACCTGCAGCCATCAATCAGCTGCATGGTGCTTCTTTTACCTCAAACCCCAAGCAGCTGCCTTACCTTTAATAACAGCTCAACACCCTCCTGCACCATCAGCACAAACCGAGGACAACATAATCACTCGCAGCCATATTTATCCACAGATTAAATGATGATGGACTTTACAATGGAAAACACTCTTTACTGCCAATGGAGCCGCAGCTTTAACTCAGGCTCTGAGGAGAGACGCTTCAGTCGGCTCAATCTGACATCCCGCTTCCTTTTGTCTCCCTAAATCACAATGGAATTATCTGAAATGGACAGAAGGGTCCTGAATGATGAAAAGGGCCTATTAGGAGTAATAATAAATTCGACAAAAGAGCACGGACCACTGCATTAGCGAGGGTTCATGAGGGATTGGACCTTTATTATTGGATTGGACATATCTAAAAATAAGCATTTGTTGCTGTAACACTAAACAAGTGATTATAGCAGCTTAGGAGACTCCATTTTACCACAACAATGGAGGGATTGCTGGATCAGTCCCACTATCCGTTCTGGGAGTTTCCTGAGCGTCTCTGTGTGTCTAGAAGCAAACAAACTGTTTTCACTTTTAATCTTAAGCTTTCATTAGGATGAAAACATCAGTGATCTGGTCCCTAAACTGAAACTGGGATCAGCAACACCAAAGAATTCATTGTTTTGATGCAGGGAAAACACAGCACTTCAACACATTTGTGCTGATTGCTAGAGATTTCAAGCACACCACTTTATGTTATGAGTTCCTACTGTGTTACAATAGATTTGTTTGTTTTTTTTTTCCTCTTAGGAACTTGTAAAACAAGGTTGAGGAGTTATTTAGTGCAGTCCAACCAACAGAGGGAAATTGCAACCACTAAGAGGAAACTATAACCATCATTAAGCTACTTGTAGAAGAACTAGCAGCAATGACTTGTCGAGTTAATATGTTATGAGACCACTGGAAAAACTTTAGGTGTTCAAATGATTTTATTTAAATTGATTTATTTAAATTGGTTATATGCTTGTGCAAAAAAAAAAAGACTAAAAACATTTGATTTTGATAAAATAACTTCATATAAACCAATCGTCCATTGATATAGTGTTTAGATAGTTCTTCTTAAAGAGAATTCCAGCAGCGGGCGCAATGAACAGACATAAACAGACGTGACGCCATCTACTGGTATTCCCACAGTACTATCAGAAAGCCAGATGGTGACTACTAAATAGATCCTGACTTTCCTGCAAGACCTTGCGGTAAACCAGTAGTAGTAGGTTTGGTTGAAGACCAAACAATATTAATTAAATAAACTGATCTACAGAAACCGTTGAGTTCTAGTATCAGAACATCAAGGAAAAGGAAAATTCTCCTTCCTAATAAACGTAAACAGATACACAGCATCAAGGTAAGAATCAATCTATTTCTAATGTTGTTTGTACTTGGGCTGCAGAGACTTAGAATAGCAATGCTATCACTAGCATCGTATTAATGACTTTCGCATTTATCTACTCTGCAGCCACATCTGAATGCTTCAGCAGCTTTAGCTTCTGCTTCAGTGAACACCAATGTTCATACTGTATTCAGAACGCTATTTGAGTCTTTTTTTACACGAGTTTGAACCTGTGGATTTCAGAAGAAACAAGTTGAATCCCATTAACATCATGGGAGAAAATGTGGAGGTAGTGTGAGGAGTATAAATACCTTGGTGTTCACCTGGACAACAAACTAGACCGGAGATATAACTGTGAAGCCGTCTACAAGAAGGGACAGAGCAGAATGTACGGTGTTTGCGACAAGTCTGTTGTGGAGAGTGTGATCTCTTCCTCCATCATCTACTGGGGTAACAGCATCAGAGCAAAGGACTTAAAAAAGCTCCACAAGCTAATAAAGAAGGCTGGCTCTGTTCTAGGAACTGCTCTGGAACCTCTGGAGATTATTTCACAAAGGGGAAGTATTGATAAAGTGAAAAAGATTATGGATAACAGAGAGCATCCTCTTCAGAAGATTTTCAAACAACAACAGAGTGTCTTCAGTCAGAGGCTCCTCCAGATCCAGCGCAAAACTGAACAATACAGAAGACCCTTCCTGCCTACAGCTATCAACACCTACAACAACTGGTTAAGAGAAAACAACATGAGTTACTACAACATTTAATTTCCCTTTGGGATAAATAAAGTAGATTTAAATTGAATTGAATAGATCTTGGAATTTTCTTTATTATTTTCCACACTTCCCTGGAAGGGGCTAGTGGCTAATCCGCAGACAGCTAATTCCTTTTTTACCTACTGCACACATGTGCAGCATCGTACCTCCATGGATCTAAATTATACATGAAGGGCTTTACTAACAAACTGGGGATAAACAAATGGTGAAATACAAAAGCAACAAATAATAAGCCTGCAGGAAACTCAGCATTTAATCAAAGTGAACTACTAGGTTATAAGTTCAAAAAAATGTCAAAGGATCTGACTTGACATCTTTAAGGTCCATTTAGCTTTGATCATTAAGTTAATCATATCAGGTCTGATGTCGTTAACTGAAAAATACCACTGACCCCATATCATCACTCCTCCACCACCTTGCCTTATAGTTGAAATGAAGACTTTTTAATCGGGATCTACTGTGCAGATTCTCTTTTTACACACATTCTTTGTACTTCTATTGGAGTCTATACTGCTTTCAGAAACAGTCTAAGCACTTAAAAAAACATCTTTTGGCAACAATTAGACATTTTGTTGTCTGGAAAACAAAGAAATCATTTACTGCTCAATGGTTCCTGGTTAGGACAAATGTTTTGTTGTTTGACAAAAGACTATGGCTGAAGGGATGTCCTGCAAATCTGCAGATGACTGATTGTAAGAAGGCGACTTAATATTTTTTATATCACTGTTTGGCATTAGTATGGTTTGTCAATTTGCACAAGCTAATAATGGGCTAATTCATTACATACTGAAACTGCTTGCTGTATCCTAGCTGGTTGTTCAGGAGGCTCCACTTCTGCTTCTGGGACTGACTCAAGAGTCAAAGACGGATGGTTGTATTATTGTGCGTCTGTATGAAGCCATTTTTAGGTATATAAGCCCTCGGTTCCACAGGAAGTGGAAGCAGTGTGGCTCCACCCTGCTTTCTGCCAAGTATCACCTACATCAGAGTTCACAGCATGGCTGCACCATGGTAGACTACCAATAGGCTTTCAACAGAACAATAAACCAGTAAGATGGTTTATTTGACCAGTACTGTTAGCAGCTCACATTCCTGCTCTAATTCTAAACAGCTTACCTTATTTTCTATTAGATCCACCAGGGGTAAATGAGTTCAAATATTTCTTTTTTTCAGTTTTTTCTTTCTTACTGAAGTGCTCCTATTTATAACGGGTAAGTAAGTTTGAATAAACAAACTTTTTTTATGTTTCTTCTTTAATTACCAAGAAGGACTCTGTGGTTTCTTGAAGGCCTGTTATGAAACCAAGCTGTGTAGAACATAGGAACTAATACTTGTTTTGTTTATTTTTTGTCCTCGTTTTTTTCATAATCTCTTCAAGCTTTGTCTGATTGAAAGGAATGTCCATACCTGAGAGGACTGGCAGCTGTCTGAAATATTTTCTAAAGTAATCTTTCTCACTGTAGAACGATGTATTGCAGACTGTATAGAAAGTAACAGCCACTGCTTTTCTACGGTACATTATGGATGCGTTTCCCCTGTGACACCAGGTTAAACATCCTAAAAATGCTTTAGGTTTTAAAGAAACGCCCCAAGCTGCTGATGATCAGTTCATCCATTATCTGTCTAGCAGGAGATGTTGGTATATTAAATGGAAGCAGGAACAGGTTGCAGTTCCTGAACAGTTTAACAACTTTACTGATATAAACAAAGAAAATACTAGCATATTTATCTTTTTTTTTTTATTTGAAGATGTATGTGTCTTAGTTTATGGCCTGGTAACATTTAAACTTACATTCTTTTTTCTACTTTGACAGCAGGGGTTATAGAGGCTAAAATCCAGTATTTTAAAGAGCGATGATCTGAAGCTGCAGAGAGCAAATTCATGACTGGACTTTTCTATTTTCTTTTCTTTGACACAGAAAAGTGCCCCCCTTATTACTGTTGCTGACTCAGTCTAAGGCCTGACCAGACAGATTTAGACCAACAAGGAACAAGCATCATGATCCACTGGCAGGTGCTTCATATAAAGATGAAACAACAAAAAAAGCAGATCTTCAAAGCCAAACCTGCTTCGTCACTTTTCTATTAGCCACATTGTTGATTCCATTCATGCAAATGAAGGCAAAAGGGGTGAATATATTTGTGGCTTTATGTAATCCGGTTGATGAATTTACTGCTTGCAATGCTAAACAGGTTAGAGTAATCTGCACTGCGTTACACTTTGAGAAGAACAGCGCTGCAAAATTAAGCTCAGGGCCACGTTCTGAGGAGGCACAGATAAAGTATACATTCTCTCCAAACAAAATAGGTCATGCTGTTTCAGCTCCAATTAAATGCTGAAGGAAAAAAAATAAAATAACAGTCAACCGTAGAGCAGCTGTGTACAGAGCAGCCAGCGATAATTAAAAATTAACCAATTCCATAACTGACGTGTTCCCACAGCCGCTCAAATCTGCGGCGTTAACAGAACCTCGCGTGGCACGATCGTATCGGGCGTGTTCACAGACATGTAACGTATGTAGAGGGGTCTTTTCTATGCGTGTAAGATGGTGCGTGCATAAAAACTAGGTCATCTGTTCAGAACTGATGCATCCCCCTGCAAACAGATATTTGAAAATCTGAGAGTGAAGAGAAGGGGCGCCACGAGCAATCTGAGGAGAAAGGAGAAACAAAAAAAAAAAAAAAAAACAGAAACAACCAGAACAACAAATGACTGCACAAATTGCCGGGACCAGTAGGAAACTTATTTGGCACCTCTCTATGTACCATTACAGTCCTGCAAACTCCATATTAAACAGGATGCAGGTTTTCCTGGTTTTGGGTGAGAGCTCAAAGTATCTATCCAGCTTCGTCCTCCTGTGGGAACCTGAATCTATATTTGAGCTCTTGTGGTGGACGTAATGAGGAGCCATACAGGTCAGTCTCCTCAAATCGATGTCCTGGCAAAGTGTACTTCCCTTCTGTAATCCATCTCCTGTGTAATTTCACCTCCTCAGCAAACCATGATTGATCCCTCTATGCTCTCCTCTAAACAACGACATGGCTTATCTGCATAACAGTCTGACCAAAGGCTACCGCCACCGACGCCGCAGCGGACGATCCGCTCAGGGACGCTGTCCTGATTAGACGGAGAGACGGAAAAAGAAGAGAGAAGTGTAGAAAGTGCACACGTTTCACAGCCTCCGACCCGGGGGAGGAATAAAAGCTCCCTATTTGTGGACAGGAGGAGGATGTGAGGAGCTCAGGGAGGAAGAAAGTTTAGGCAACTCTCCATAAACAGAAGAGAAACTTGTTTTTTTCGGGCGGGGGGCTATGCACTGGAGGAGCCAGCAGGGGCCACTGTTTATGCAGAGGGGTGGGGGGGGGGGTCTGAAGCATGATTTTAAATATAGAGGGGAGTTCATGTGTCAGGATGTAGACGGTTTGAATTCAGTATTAATTTACATTGGAAATGTTTACTATTTATTACAAACAGAGAATTAGATCAACTGGATGAGATAAGATTTGAAGTAAAAGAATTTGTGAATCGGGAAGGAAAAGAGAAACTGATTATGAATTGCTTAAATTCAACCTTATCGTTTAAGTTGTTTAAAATTCAAGTTTTTCTGAGTTAGACGCATTGATTAGAAAATCAATTTCACTACTAATGCTAAATTTATTTGCTTTGTAAATGTTTTTTATTCTGTCAATGTCAGTTTGACTATTTTCACCCTCAGTTCTATGTCAGTTTTATTCAATCCATTCAAAAATACTTTATTAATCCCAATTCATCCATCCATCCATCCATCCATCCATCCATCATCCATCCATCCATCCATCCATCCATCCATCCATCCATCATCCA
>JAUZNJ010039814.1:0-10597 GCA_034780135.1 Jordanella pulchra | reverse complement strand
AAATAAGACTTGTAGAACTTATTGGAAACTCAAGGCAGCCATGACATTATGTTTTTTACAAGTGTATGTAAACTTTTACCACAACTGTGTGTGTGTGTGTGTGTATAAATATATATTATATATATAAACCATTAGGAATAAAACCAATAAAAACCTTTATGCCCTTTAAACCTTAACAGGTTCATTAAGCCCAAAGGAAAAATTGATTTATACTGAGGATTGGACCACCAAGGAATAGTGCACTATTCCCTTTGCTCTGAAACCAAATATAGATAGGCAATATCTGCTCCATCTTTAATTAGCCTGCGCCTTACATCAAGAATTTTGGCCGAAGGGAATTATAAGAGCTGTGTATTTTTTTTTTTCAATTTTATTTTATTTTTACTGACACAAACAGAAACACACAAACTAGATGCCAAAAAGTGAGATAGTCAATTATCCAGGTTTCTCCGTGGTCATCAGTGACCTTCTAAATAATGCCTGTAAGGATGCCGGACCACAGCGGAACAAATGGCAGCGATAACGGCATGTCTTTACATTGAATGGCCTGATCCTTTAGCGAGGGAGATTAAAGAAGACAGAAGGAGCAGAGAGGCAGCCTGGGAGAGACATAAATGGTGAGATTGAGAGGAAGAGATGCAACATTAAGCAGATTGATTTTAAAATTCTGCACAGAAGAGCAGGCTATAAATCATGAAAAAAAACACACAGGGGCTAAATGCTGTCGTCTGTCATGATCAGAAGAGGAACAATACGGATACACGGCCTACACAGGACTGAGGTGATGCTGAAGAGGAATACGACAAGGACAGAAAGGACTAGACTGTATGTATCACTCCTGAAGAGAAAGTAAGAGAAGGAAATGGGCTCAACCGAGCAGAATAACTGAACACATTACATATCAGGAGAAAGCCTTGGCTTTTACATAGCGAAATACAAAGGAGGACTCATTTCTTGGACAAATCAGAAAACACTGTAGGCTACATTCCCGAGTTTCAAAAAAAATCTGATTTGCCTTTACTGACAATGGAGAAAACATTGAGCTAAAAAAAAATACTCTAAGAACCCAGCCATCACTCATTCAGGAGGTCTCAAAAGAACCCAAAACATGGGTAACCCACTGCAGGCCTCACTGGCCTGAGCTAAGGTCAGTGTTTAAGATACAATATTGACAAAAAAATAGCATCTATAGAAGAGTCCCAAGTAAAAAACAAACTGCTTGTCCCCAAGTTTTATGAGGAGTGGGCGAAATAAAAGATTTAAGTCTTGAAAGTTGTGTAACACTTTCAAAATAGCATAAAACTAACAGAATTTCACAAACAACTACTTTGGATCAAAGAACATCCTCAGTTTTTTTCTGAAGATGTTTCAATGGCTTTCCAGGAGTATTTGTCGATTCTGTCGGCTCGCACTGGAACTGACACAATTTGGCTCGAAGAGTTTCTTTCTTAAAATTAAATTATCCTTTTAAAGTTGAAAAAGAATCCAGAACACAAGAAGCAAGTAAAAACTTTACAAACTTGTTTTGTCTAGAACCTTTTCACCACAGATCTAGCTTTTTGCTAGAACTGAATCGTTTGCATTTCTTCATGTTTTCCCGTTATTCATAAAAGAAACGTAAGCAATAAGTGAACAACCTGCAGAACTTGACTGTCGATTGTGAGAACTACTAAGAGAATAATCGACTACTAAAATCATTAGTTACAGTCCTGCACTGAATCATTATTTTTTTTTTTTACCAATGGATTACAGAAACTTCAAACAAAATCAGATAAAAGTGGATTATATCTATGAACTTGTTTCATTGCAGATTTTAGTTACAGGCATCCCAAATCAGTTTTTAATGAGACGATTCAATCAGAACAACAATCAAGACTAGTGAAGTTTCTATCAAGGAAAACCAGTTGATTACATTGAGTCATTAACTTAGAGGACTCGTTCTTCCTGGAGGAGCTTCCGGCAAAAATAAATATTCATATATGCATTTTTTGGCTAATATCAAACCGATTTGGACATGCCTCCCTTGTCATCTCATCTGGAAAGATCAGCTTTTGCCATGTGTTTCTTTTGCAGGTGTTCATCAATTACCAGATCCTATATAGCTGCTGTTCTCTGGTGATCCTCCAACAACCTTAGTAGGTTAGCAGTCATGTTTGGCTTTTCTATTATCAGATGTTGTATTTAACTGCGCTCTATGAGATATTCAATGTTTTTTTTTTTTTTTTATTATCCTTTACACCAATCTCTCCCGAACTTGATATTAACACGTTTGGCGTTTTTAATGTTTTTATGCAATACAAGTTTTGTTTCATGGATAAGATCAGTTTATAGAATGATAAATCTATTTACCTTTTAATAAGATCAATATTCTCTCCTATCAGAGTTATAAATATACATTTTAATAATATACAACTTAAAGGTAGAAGTTACATAAACAAATTAGTTAACTAGTTAGTCAGTAATAATATGGTTGCAAATATTGTTTTAATGTACATTTTTACTCATTTGGTCTTGGAAACAATTTTTTAGTGTAAGGTAAGGTTAAGAAAAGGTTATCAGTGAAGCATGAACTAAAAAATCCCTCAAGACACTTTGGTGGCTCGCTGTGGTCAGTCGTAGATGTTAATTACCAGCACGTCTCTGTGGCAAGATGTTTTTCCCCACAGCGGTAGGCTCTGACCGCCCCACTGCTAATCCTGCCGTCCTTCAGAACCCACCAATTACTCTAATCAGTGTGACGATGTGAAGCACTTCTCTGTAGAATCGGCTAATTAAGACAAACATGGCTGGTCATTTAGCCCCACAGTAACTGCTACGCCCAAAAACTTTGGTCTTGTTGCGGTCAAGGACCTTTCAACTACAGTATAGCATTAGACAGACTTTAAACCTAATTTATAAAGTTCCGCGTACAACTGCTTTCTTTAAAAGGTTGTGTTATTGTAAAAACCTGAAAGAGGACTCATACGCCACAGACCTTCTCACTGACAACACAAAGCTTAATGTGGGAATTGTTTTTTTTTTTTTTTACTTAAGAATAAAAGCTCAGGATAAATGAAAAGATTCTCCACAGCAGACTTGTCCTATTCTGCTGCTGGTTCCCTGCCTCACCTACACCGATCAGTCTATTTTAGGGATGCTGAGAAGAATTTGATATTCTCAGGGGCTTCAGGCCCTAATCATCATGCTTTTCTGAGAAAGGAAACTAATCTTTGCTGCTAATCACCGTGAAAATAAAACCATGGGATCAAAGGTGCAAAAAAGTAACAGATCAAGTGCTGAAACCTCATCAGCCTGGAGTGCAATCACAGCCTGGGTCTCTGTTCACTCAGATATGTGTGTTTATTTGAAATGACACACTGCAGGATATCTGCACACGTGAACAAGTCTTTGATTTTTATTTTAGGATTGTGGACCAATGTTTGAGCAAGAGGCTGTGTGGCATCCTAAACCACCTGAGAACATAATGTATTTTGGAACAACAACAACAACAACAAAAAAAAGAAAGAAATAGGTGTGGAGCAGATGGGGCGAGAATTACTCTTTTCTCCTCCCAATCCACACTTGTGTTAAATTGAGCTTCCACTCTGGCACGGCCTCAGCTGCAAGGAGCACAAAGAGAGGAAGTTTCCATCGAAATAAGATGGGAACAAATACAAAGAGAGAGAAAGAAAGGGGGGAAAAGCCACGGAGGAGAACAGATTTTAACAGCTTAGTTTGGGGAATAAAATGATATGAAAGATTCTGAGAAAAGCTAACAACTGACATTCGGTAACTTTTATACAAGTATGAATTACTAATTAATATTTTTTTTTTGATAAACAAAGAAGGTAAAAATGGATAAAAGAGGACAGAAAGGGATTGAAAAGAAAGAAAGGAATGAAGGACAAACTGAGACATGACAGAAAAAAGTATTCAGATAAGAATGAACAGATATTTGGAGAAATGTTTTTCTGCACTGTTCTCCTCTTTCACACTTATTTAGACTCTAAAGTCAACTTCCACCTGATCCATACTTTTCCTGACTGAGCAGGAACCTTAGTAAGAATTTCTGAACTTTCCTTCTTTCTGGCACAGAACCACAATCGCCTGCTACAATCGAAATTAATTCTGGCCAAGAAAACAAAATATCACTCAACTGTAACAAAGAAGCAAAACAATCAATAAATCAATGGCTTAATCTTTTAACAAGCTGCTGAACATTTAAAAAAGCTCTCAACAACCCTTTAGAGATAATTTAATCCAGTTCAATAAAGTCTGGTCTCCTTCCCAGCAATTCATTGAAAATGGATTCCTCTCCTTCCAGCTTTGCTTGCTTTGAACTTTTCAACCCGATTATTGCAGACAAACACTTAAATGATAGTATTTTCATCAAGCACTACCACCGATGCCTCTTTTGTGCTTTATCTCTAAACATGTATAGATGGCAGAATTTCTTTTTCTGTTTTATTTTTTTAAATAAATGAAAAAAGTAGAGTGAGAGCAGAGGCCCTCTCACCACCTTCTCCATCTTCCATGCATTGGGAAAATGTGCAGTAAAGAAGGGGTGGGAGGGTGAAAGAGTGAAACGTCCAGGAGGACGACATCACCTTTTCTACACTCAGTGTTGTACCAGTCAGCTCCTCTTCATCACTGTCTGTCAGTGATGTTCCTGAAACATCAATGTCAAAAAGAGTGGGGAAACTGAGATAGCAGAGAGAAAGCAGGGGAGGTGGATTCATGGCAGAGGAGCGACTGAAAGAAGGCTGGCTCTAAAGCTGGACCATTTAAGCCCACTGCTGGCTGCAGTGCATGATGGATTCAACATATGTGTCTCTGCACAGACCATCAGAATCAAATCAAAACTGACCTGCTCTACCCAGACACCAGATCCTTCCTCAGGAGCCCAGATGATCATGGTTTTGTCCATGGAGGCTGAAAGCAGAACAAGAGGCTGTTGCTGCTCACCACCTGCAGGGGGAGACAGAGGGACACTCAGACCCCTATGTGTGAGTGTTTACTGCAAATCTTGTTCAGTAGTTGATTCTTTAGCCAGGGATTTGCAAATATATTCACACATGTTTTATTTTAAGTCCAACTCAAGTTTCAAACTAAAAAAAATTAAATGTTTTTATTCAATAAAAGTCATCTAGTCTGCCAAGAAATCTGCACTACTGTGTTAGAAACTCTACAAAATATACACGTTCTACTGAGTACATAGAATGCAAAGAAGCATAATCTTAGTATAATCTTAGAATCTTTACGATTTTACAACTCAGCAAAAGGTTTTTCTAAAACTTTTAAATTGCAAAATTAAAAAGTTTAAGCTGCACATGTAGAACATTTGGAGATAAAACATTTACATGACTGAGTTTAGTTTTTCTGCGTTAACAAATCAAGAAACGGCACAAAAAATGCAGATGAAAACATAACCTCCTTGGTGGAGGTAATGAATCTAATCTTTCATGAGTTAAACTTAAATATCTAAATCCATTTTCTATATACTTAAAATAACCAGCGATCTGAAATATTGTTCACAAATCAGCCATAACCTGTGAAAGTCAAGCAGTTCTCCTTGGCATCGATAATCCGGCCCCCCTTGCAGGTTTGGCACATGAAGCTGAGCAGACATCGTGGTTATTAAACAGTTGTGCCTTAAGCTCGCCACAATAAAAGCCTCTTCTGACATGTACTGTTTTTTTCACACTGCACAATGACACAGATATAACAAGTTTTAGGGGAGTGTGCAGTTAGCATGCTGACTGCAGGGATGTTCCCCATGAATTTAATGTTTATCCTTCGACCATAAACCTGCTCTTTCAGAGAATTTGGTCCTGGTCTCACAATCGAACACCATGTGTAATCGCACCAGCCCAGGCCACACCGGGTCTCCGTCTGACTGTAGATCGCCACGGTCACCAACTTGAGTGGGCAAATGCTCACATTCAGTGGCATCCAGCACAGTGGAGAAGTGGCTCTTGATTGATAAATCCTGGTTTTCAGTGTTCAGGACAGATGGTTCAATGAGGTCAATGTTGCAGACGCCTCTACAGGCTCTTAACGTGTCAACTCAAACGGACAAGACGTCTTGAAACCCTTGAGGCACGTCCACCATCGACTTTTCACGGATTCCCTTGATGCTCAAAACCAGTTTGGTTTGATCTTAGCTATGAAATAATCCTGCTGCCTGATGAGCATCTTCATATGCTACACCTGTGCGGTGGGATGGATTATCTAAGCCAAGAAAAAGTGCCGACTATCAAAGATTTAGACAGATTTAAACACAGTATTTCAGGAAATGGGTATTTGGTGCATGCAGAAAATGTTTTATATCTTTAAGTTCAACTTATAAAAAAATGAGAGCAAAAACAAACATGTTGGGTTCATATTTTTGTTCAGTGTTAAATGTTTTTAGAAACTACATATTTCTTTCCACATTTGCCAGATAATACATTCAGATTTCATATGAAATAAAACAATGCATGTAAAAAAAACAAAAAACCCAGTGAGACTACCTTTAAAGACAGGAGGCTGCCAGCTGACCCCATAAACCCAGTTCTCGTGTCCTGCCAGGACAGTCTCAAGGGACACAGCAAACAGCGACACCATTCCTGTGAACGACACAAGGAACAAAAAACATCCCATGTAGCAAATCAAGTATCACTATGTACTGTACTGACTACAGTGAGAATGAAAGCCTTTCCCCATAAAAAATAATCTCTCCTCATTTGGTTAATTAACATCATTTTTTGTAATCAGGCCTGGCTGGCCCACTCACCTCTGTCCTTCACTTCAAAAACGTCCTCTTTCATTTTGATGACAGAGTGATCATCTTCTGTGCTGGTGTCTGTGCCAGATTTGGCACAGAGCCTCCATACTCTGATGAGAGAGTCCTGTGAACAGCTGGCTAATAACAGCTCACCCCCTGAATGAGACACAGAGAGAGAGAAAACCTGGAAATCCTCTCACTTCAGCAGGTCTTAACAGTTACCAGGTTTATCTTTATTGGGAGTGAAATTCTCACGGAATGGGCAACAGTATTAAATACTTCCTTTGCAACTAGTGTCAAAACCATACATCAGAATATATCAAGAAAATGAGCAACAATTGAACTACATCGATGCAAAGATCAAAAGAATTGTTCCACATTGTCATCTTAAGGATACAGTAGGTTCAGCTATACTGTGTCAGAATGTGAACAGGTGGTCTTTTAATTGCTGTTTTATAAATAGGATTTGTTTAAATGGATTTAGTTGCTATTGACTGTGTTAAATTGCTTATTAAATGTCCATATTACTTTACAGACAGTGATATCAACAAACATCCAACTGTCATCCAAAGAAATAGAAACAAGCTCCCATCATGATAAAGCTAATGATTTACATCCCTATTAGTCATATATATCAGATAAGGGGATGATAAAGAGAAAAATAGTGTCCAACTTCCTAACAATAGAGTATTGTGTAATTAATAGTTCATGTCCAATAGTATTAGACGCTTACAGGTGTCAACCCCTAAAATGTATTACTCCACTCAGTAGGAAAAAATGCCTTATTTTACCCAAAAGACACTTAGGATTAACATTACACCTCAGCTTAGTAATATTAATCCCTCAAACATAAAAGAAAATTCTTACAACTTCTCCCCAGCTTAAAAATAGCTCTTTAGCCAGATTTCTACCCTTATTTCACATTAAAAGCACATGTTTATATAGCTAGCATCTGCATTATCATCTTATTTCCTCTGTATCCAAGTTAAATATTACATCCTAATTCCAAACATTGTGGTTCAGAGCCCCAGTTTGCAACAAGCTTCACCTGCGTTTAGCACAACTGAAAATCCAAAACAGATGTCCAAGCATGAGAGCAAAAGGCTCAAACTGGTTTTCCTAAAAGAGATATATGGATGGAAGGAGGGCAATGAACATCCATAGGTACTCTGAGTCGTTTTACATACTTTTGCAATGGTTGGGGTCATATCAGTTATGGGTAATAACGGTATGAATAAACATGTGTGTAGGCTTATGTGAAAGTGTATATATTTATATGTAGATAATTGATGGATTAATTAAAGCAGTATGAACTCATTAGTAAAGTTGGAACTGGGAAGACTGTTGGTGTAAAGGACTAAAGGTAGAAGAAGTTTTAGAGTTAAATAAGTTTCACTTCTTCATACCCCCCTTAGACATAAGCACTACATTATAGATAATAATGTAGTAATTATATATATTATCAATTGCATGTAATGTCGTTAAGTGTTAAACTTGTAATTTTATTGGATTGCCAAAAATAAAGTTTTCCATTTATTCATTCATTTCTAAAACATTAAGCAAAAACTGTTCCTTTAGGTAAGTGGAACAAAACTTGTACCTTGTACTAAGGATGCAGCGATCTGCTTTTTTTTACCTCCGATACTGTTACCGATATTTGAAGTTTAGTATTGGTTGACACCGATCCGGTAACAAAAACAGCACTGAATTATTACCAAACAAAAGGTGTTTTGTGGAGGTCTTTTTTGGCCTGTACATTGTTACTTGAAAAATGCTCATTTATTTCCTTAAATTCCATCAAAGTTAGCTGCATCTTCCCACTATTTCCTTTTTGCTTGCCGAGTTCGATAATCTCAGCGTCTTCCTTGATATGAGATTTCTGGAGGTATTTAATTAAGTTGGTGATGTTATAGCTGAATGATTTAACACCACCCCTCGGAACATTTCTTTCACAAATATTGCAGGTAGCCATTAGGCTAGTAGGCTGAAAAAGCATGAAAAACCTCCACACAGCCGATCCTTTCGCTCTCTCCATCTTGAAAAATATAGATGTGTTGTGTCGTTCAATGTGAGGTTTCCTCTGATAGCTTAGAGCTAGAATGAATAGATCAGCCACTATAATCGAGTCAATTGTCACCGATACCCGATCTGGTTTTTTGTCTAAATATCTGGACCAATAACGATAAAAATATTGAATCGGTGCATCCCTACCTTGTACCAAAACTACGAGCTAAGAAACAAAGCATGTCATGAACAAAGAGGACTTTAGACAGACTTTTGGTCTTAGTTCCAATTTAAATCATGTTATTCTTTATTTCCCTGCTTAAAATGAGAATTACATGATCTATTCGTTGCTGTACTTTATTGTTCCACTGTCAAGTATATTCATATTAATTCAATTAACCCCTTTGAATTAAAGCAGATTTTAGATGCTGAAATTGGTTTTTTTTATATACAGTCAAATACATTAAAAATACAAATTATGCTTCTACTTTATGCATAATCTTTTCTATACCCTTATTATTTTCTCTAAGTTACATATAGTGCAACCATTTTGCACAGTTCAATTTTAAAGCCATGGGCAGGAAAGATGGCCAAATTAAACAAATGACATAAGCTCCAGTAGGATAATTCAGCTAAAGTTAAAGATAATTATGATTTTACTGGTAAATGTTGGGACAAAAACGGAATGACCATGAATGTTCTGCTTAGAATTATCATCATACGCTGATCTATTATGTCCAAGGGATTAAAACAGCTGCTTCATCAGGGATCGATGAGAGGTTAGCGTCTAACAGTGTTGTAACCAGTAAGGCAGCAGGACAACAAGCCCCCACACAGACAGGTGGCAGACAAAGCACATGCTGATTTCCTGCTGCAAGGCCCTGTCTTTATACATAATGCATGTCAGCTATTTCTGTGGTGACTAGCCTAGTTTTATCCCTGCCAAAGGCAGACAGACATATTATCATAATGTTGTAAATTCCTCAGTTGCTACACAGAAAGATGCCAAGCCATAAATCAAGTCAATCAAAGGACTGACACTTTGATGATGACACCCACCATTATTTGTTATGGTTTCTGGCTGAAAGTCTGCCAAAACATCATGCAGTGGTGACAAGGGAAATAATGTTTACTCCTAACTGGTTTAAAACACCTCAAAACTCCCCCCCACTCATTCTAGAGCTACTATTGGTGACATTAAGCTATTTTATTTGGCCCAGCCAAAAGATAAAACATAACTGAAGCTAAAAAAGGGTGTTTTTCTTTACATCCATCGCTGCTTTTTTGACCACTTTATCATAAAGGTGTTATATCCACCTCATATATTTCCTAATAATATGCAGACATTTATTTTAAAGATGCTATAGGACATTTAGAGAAACGAATGGACTTGGCATAAAATTAAAAGAACTCCTTATGAGGCACACTCTCTGCCTCCATGCAACCTACCTGTGCAACTTGGAGTTGTGCGTGCTGCACTATACCACAGTAGAAACTGATTTCTATTCAAGTCATTGTGCAGACAAATATAGCAGCTGAAGTGCTGAAACGTTTCATAATAAATTTGGCTTCACAAGGAGCGTGAGGAGGCTGTAGCCTTCATGTGAGGTCAGTGGAGTCACTATATTTTGAAATCAAATGGCCAAGCTGAAATACGCATTAAGCAACAAGCCCAAGGACGAGCTGTCACAACTACCATACAAGGTTTATCTTCTTATAACATTTATCTCATGAGAAACGTTACACCAATATGGTGCAAAAGTAATGCTACCGTGTTTCCCCGATTGTAAGACGTATCGGGGGTTTCAGGGGGGTCGGCTAATATAAGCCGTACCCCGAAAGTAAGAC